>BDUI01002179.1:75522-90912 GCA_002335545.1 Apodemus speciosus | reverse complement strand
TATATTCCTTGCCTAGTATAAGGCATCTTTCAAGTTCTGCTATTGCCTACTGGTCTTCTCTTCTGGGACGAGAGAAAGACAAACAGGAAGTGCCACCCAGGTGTCTGGGCAATGCTTAATGTTTTCAGACAAGAAGTTTGAGTCTAGAGAATATGACGGCTCAAGAGAAGATGAACTGAGCTCAAAGGATTTGGACGCTGAATCCTATTGTGTCATGGGGACTTGCAAAACAGGGTAGCACTATGCTCTAGGCTTCTGGAGCCTCTGCATAGGGACTGAGTGTGACCCAGGGCCAGCAGAAATTCCAGACAGCTCAAGGAATGGGGAGAAATGTGCGGCTTTGGAACAGCAACCTCTCAGGAATCTCGGAGCAGAGATGGAGCCCGGGATAAGAAGCGTTTCCCTTCTGCTCTGCAGACAGAGCTCCTTTCTCCATAGGCCAAGGAAGAAGGAATTTCTTTAGGGTGAGAGCCACGAGAAGACTATGTGACAGCCCTGTCATTAAAATGATGGGCAGTGACTTTGGTCCCCAAAGACATGAATGGAGTCAGGGATTATCTTAAACGCACACCAGTCTCCAAGAGAAAGAGGCCGAAGCCAAACAGTTGGGAAACAGGAATCTTAGAGGAGGGCTCGGGCGTGTCTCCGAGGTAGAAAACTTGCCTAACATGCGATTAAGTCCTCAGGTTCATCCCCAGCACATCTGCAACCTCTGGCCCAGACACAGATGGGAGCTGGTGAAAGGGCACCCCTGCACCCACCACCCACCGCCCAGCACCCACCGTGTCCTTACAGCTGATCTGTTTATAATAGTTGTTAACGGAATGTTACAGGAGGTCAGGTTTGCACTAAGCCCCCAAACTGGGGCCCCAACACACCAAGCTGAACCTCAAAATGAAGTCATCTGTGCTACCAAGACAGCAGTAAACTTTACCCGACCTTCTAAGGCTCAGGATTAGAGAGATAACGGCCACAATTCCCACAGATGTCACATTCAATCAGTGTGACAGATTCCCTCTGCTCTAATCCTAATACAAAGAAATAACCTGAAACGATCTGATGTGAAGTTAATCATTGCTTTCTTGCTCCTGTATCTCCCTCATCTGAGTTTACAGCAGGAGTTCTTAGCCTGTGACTGCAATCCCTTTGGGAGGAGGGTCGCCTAGGATTATCGGAAAAAACAGACATTTACATTAAGATTAATAACAGTAGCAACATCACAGTTATGAAAGAGCAATGAAAATAATTTTATGGCTGGGGCTCACCAGGACATAAAGAAGTGATTTAAAGGGTCTCCATGTTAGGTAGGCCGAGAACCAGTGCTTTATGAGGATAGTAGGTTTGGAATTACTGGTCTGCTTTTTTGGCTCTTGTTGCGAGGTTCTATTTTGTCCTTTAACTCTAGAAAGTCATGTAATAGAGAGGAGATGGGACCACATGACAAAGGGCAAGCCGGGGAGGCAGCAGTCCGCACCCACATCTGCATCCCCTACTCACACCTCAGAGTATGGGTCCACCATACCAGAACCACCACGCAGGGGCAGGATGCGGGCAGAGGTGAGGTCAGTTCACTGTGCCTCTTTTTTACCGTTTATTTCATTGTTCTTCTGAAGACAGAGCCATTTGCTTCCAGAGATAATCAAAAGAAACAAGCCACAAGGGCAGGCGTGCCAAAACCGAGCTTTAACCCATCCCAATCCCCTGTCTACTCCCCCTTCCCCGCGCCCCCTCAATGTGCTTCCTCGGGAGATCAGAAAGAAAGGCTTTTCATCAAATTAAAATGTAAAGTGCTTTCTTTCTTTTCTTTTCTTTTTACTGCCTGGTGGCCAGGGATATTCTGCTGACTCAGCAGTGAATAATCAGCTTTGACCTAAATAATAAAATAACTCACAGCGCTGCGGTTGCACAAGCAGGTCCAAATCTGCAGTTCCTTCTTTCCCCTTGCCCTCTCCCCAACCCCCTCCCGGCTCTGGGCAGGCAAGCCCAGTTACATCAGGTTCTTACAGCCTCTCCACTCCCCTCTGGCTTGTCCCAACTTCATTTCTCCTCAGAGATCTTCCAAAAATGGTCCCTGCTACAGAACCAGGCCTGACCTCTTCTTCTCCCTCCAACCCCCCCACCCCCCAGCAAACGCTAGCCTTGGCTTTGCCACGCCCACGCTCCTTCCTGGACCCAGCCTTACAGACTGCTGCTCAGAGGGTGGCCTTTCTTCAAACCTCTCCTGAGTCAGGAGGGCCGGCCAGTCACCAGCCAAACGAGACAGTGGGAAGCAGGGCTTCCTGTGTAAACGTCCTTCTGCTGCTGCTGCTTCTCCCCAAAGCACRTTGAAGGTGGGTGACTTCCTGCCTCCATCTCCAACGTAGGCAGAGATTATTTGACCCAGCTGGCTCACCAGCACCTGCTAAGAGGATGGGGCGCCCTGGATGATGGGGTAGAGGAAGATGAAGGAGCACTGGAATAAAAGCTGTCATAACAGCTACGTGTGTGGCACCTCACCCCCGGTGAACTCTGCCAGGAGGCAGGGCAGGTGGATTTCTGAGTTCTGAGGGCAGCCTGGTCTACAGAGTGAGTTCCAGGACAGCCAGGGCTACACAGAGAAACCCTGTCTCGAAAAAAACAAAAAACAAAAAACAAAACCAAAACCAAAAAAAAAAAAAAAAAAAGAGCCCAAGGCAGGAAGAAAGCATACTTAGTTCAGGGGTGGCTTGGGCTAGCTACAAGGTGGGTCCCTGTCCCAAGGCAGGGGGTGGAGGTGACCAGATGTGATAATCCCTGCCTATGATCTCAGCATGTGGAGCCTGAGACAGGGGAAAAGCTACACATTCAAGGTGATGGGGCCAGCCTGGTCAGTACAATGAGTTTCTACATATTGCATTTCAGGCCAGCCGGGGCTACATAGAAAAACCTTGTCTTCAGGAGGCAGAGGCAGGCAGATCTCTGAGCTGGAAGTCAGCCTGGTCTACAGAGTGAGTTCCAGCACAGCCAGGGCTTCACAGAGAAACCCTGTCTTGAAAACCAAACCAAACCAAAGCAACAAATAAAAAAGAAAAGAAAGACTTTGTTTCAAAAGTTCCCCTGCCCCAAAGATGCCAGCGTTGGGAGCGTGGCATCCACAAATCCTTTGCAGCACAGGCTGCCTTGAGAGACTCTTTGAAGAAGGCTGTAGAGATGGGTTTTTAATAAAGTACCAGTAAGAGATGTGGAGCTTCTGATTCCAGCACCAGAGAAGCCGAGGCAGGAGGACTGCCACAAGTTTGAGGTCATCCACCGCTATATAGCAAATTCAAAGCTAACTTGGGCTACACAGCAAGACCCCCATCTCCACAAAACAAAACGACATTCAACAAACCAGAACATAGAACCTCTGTACACAGACTCAAAACATCCGGGACCTGTCCTCCATCTCTGCTAGTCCCTAAGGCGAGTAGGAGGAATAAATTTGGGCTTAAAATTTTTGTGCTGGTATGTCTAGAGACATATCTCAAGGGCAAGTGAAAAATGACTATTCTCAGAGGACAAGACTGGCTCTGTTCAGATGGGGGCAGTTTCCTTGCAGCTCCACTCAGGAGGCAGAGGACAGGCCACACAGACTTTACTAGATCTTTGACAGCAGGAAAGGAAGGGAGCAAGTGACTTCTGGGCAGTGTGTGTGTGTGTGTGTGTGTGTGTGTGTGTGTGTGTGTGTTGGGGATATGGGGTGTACTGTATGCAGCCTGCTTCTCTGAAATTGGCTAGAGAAGAGGTCTTACCATCTTGAAGGGCTGGGACCATTCTGGACTCTGTGATATGATGTGATGTGGTGTGTGTGTGTGTGTGCGCGCGCATACTGTGGCCTGGCTCCTCTCCCAGGGGAGAGACCACAAAGCTGTAGAGTCCTGGATTTCTAATAGCAGCTCAGAGGAGTCCTCTTGTCTGAGACTTTAGCAGCATCAGCAAAAAGGAAGAAGCTGCCTGTGCGCACCAGAGAAACAGCAGCTGCCTGCACAGTGTACTTCCTTCTTCCTCCCCGTTGGCTAGTCTGATGACAGAGACAGCACCTCTTCCTACATTCATTCCTACGTCGTCCCAGCCCCAGATCYTGCTATGAAGCAAGGCCAGGAGTCCTGTATATCCATATCCACACTCCCCTTCAGGAAGACCCTGGGTCAGAAAGCTCCGTGCTCCTGACACCCTCCCAAGGCACACACAACATTATAACCTAGGATCCCAATCTCACAAGGAGGCAGACCACAACTCTACTTCAGCAGTCAGAATGTGTGGAGTAAAGTTGGGGGTGCTAGGTGCTGAATTTGGGGCACACGCTCCTTTACCTCTGGGTCTGTAAGCAGACCCGCCCAAACATGTGACTACTGCTCCCCAACAAAGGTTTCGGCTTTATGTATCTTCTTGTCTACATCAGGGCCAACTCCACTGTCAAACAAGATGCTCTTGCTAAGGTCTCAGATGCCTGTCCCGGGAGATTGTCTAGAGCAGTGTGTCCTCCCTCCCCCATCACATCAGCAAGACAGAAGGACAACGTCTGGACCTGAAAATGAACAGCAAGCTCGGTCCCTACACGGTCAGAAGCTGTAGGAAGTCAAGTCCTGAGCCAACTCTGTAAGTGCAGCCTCTGATACAAACTGCTAGAGGAGTAAAGGTTTGAGTAAAAACATGGAGTAGCCCAGTACACGGAGATCACTGTTACCGGAGTCCACTGCTGGGAATGCCCAGTACACTCTGAGGATCCTTTCTCTTAAGGATCGCCTGATTCTACCAAACCGCCATCTTCCCTTCCCGAGTTGTCACTACAGCCAATTAAATCCCAACCTTGTCCACAATGTTTTCTTCTGCTTAAAGCAAACAACAAAACAAAACAACCTATCCAAGCTGGGCATGGTGGCACACACCTTTAATCCTGGTACTCAGGAGTCAGAAGCAGGCAGATCTCTGTCAGTTTGAGGCCAGCCTGGTCTACATACTGAACTCTAGGGAAGCCAGGGCTACATAGAGAAACCTTGTCTCAAAAACAAAAAACAAACAAACAAACAAACAAACAAAAAAAACAGCTGGGCAGTGGTGGCGCACGCCATTAATCCCAGCACTTGGGAGGCAGAGGCAGGCAGATTTCTGAGTTCGAGGCTAGCCTGGTCTACAGAGTGAGTTCCAGGACGGTCAGGGCTATACAGAGAAACCCTGTCTCGAAAAACATACACACACACACACACACACACACACACACACATGTCTGTGTGTGCGTGTGTGTGTGTGTGTGTGTGTGTGCGTGTGCGTATACATATATATCCCGTCCAGGCCACGGACAAGGGACCAACTCTCCTCCAACTTAGTTTAAAATGTGTGTAAGGTGGCGATTTCTAAGTTGCCACCACAGTTACCTGCTGTGAGGTTATCAGGGTCTTCCTGTCAGCAGCTGTAGAAGTCAGCGCCACCATGCTGGAAGGCCAAGGACTCAGAAGCCCTGGACTCCATACGGGGTCTGCCTCTGAGGGAAAGTTGCTTGCCCTTGGCTCTTGGTCTCATCTATCTTAGGAAAAGATGACAAATGGCCTAGCTTTACCTCACAGATTGGTCATGGGGTTCAGATCAGAAATCAGCAGAGGTGAAGCGTAAATGTAAAGAACTCCAGCATCAAAAGCTGCTGTGTCTCCAAGGAGTTCTTTATACACCTTGTTTGTTCGTGATAGGATTTTACTACATACTCTAGGCTGGCCTCTAGCTCAATAGCCTCCTACCCTTGGCCTCCCCAGTTCTGGGATTACAGGCATGTGCCACCATACCTGGCTTTCTATGCAACACAAGGTAACTGTATTGAGAATCTACTCACCCAAAACACATTCGTATGGGATGGAACGTCGGTGGTGGGGTGGGGAGGTGGGGGGGGGGAGAAAGAAAGAGAGAGAGGTGGGGGAAAGGAAGGAGAAAAGGGAAGATAAACCAAGACATGAAGGTCACCAGGAAGACTGAAAGACACTGAATTGAGGGCCAGATGTCACTTACACAAGCAGATGGCGGCCAGGAGTCGCAGCCCCGACTCAGGGGGGAAGCAGGTAGGGAAGAGCGGCTGCAGCACGTAGTTGGAGAACGTGAGAGCGATGACAGCTTGGTTGGTAGGGTAGATCACCAGCACAGCAATCCACAGCCGCAGGAACCTGCAGGAGGAGCAGGGAAATCGTTGGCTGGCATGGCAGGCAGCCAGAGGCATCAGCAGAAAATCCAGGCAAGGGGCAGGGATTCAGGGGGGAAGTCTTGAGCAAAGGAGCAAACACCAGTGGGCTAAAGGTCCATTTCCACTTTTGTTTTCAGAGATACTGAAGAGGACCGCCCTACCCCCAAATGAGACCCTCAGCCCTTTGTAATGCTTGCGACACAGTGTCTCAGCAAAGACCTACATACATTTCAAACTCCTAATGACACAAGTTCTGGTATGTGGACTCTCTCCTTTCTCCTTTAATCTTCTCTGTAACTTTAGCCCCATCTATCCAAGGGTGGAAAAATTAAATATGTAACCCCGGAATTCTGGTAGCAAGAATACACTAAGGGCGAGGCTACAGAAGCAATCGCCGGAAAGGCATCCAATAAGAACTTGCAGGAGGAGCTCCTTGCACACCTCTTATCCCTTTAGTGATGAATGAGCTCCTCAGTCAGGGTTAGGGAAGCCAAGAAAACTCAAGGGCTGGATGCTGGAGGAGGCCGTTGTACTTGGCAGTGTGGAGTGTGGATGTTTCTTCTCTAGGAAGTCACTCTTGTGTGTCACAGAGCAGGGCTTTCCGTGACTGCTTTTCCTAGAACCCTGTAGCCAATGTCGTCATCTACTTTGCTTATAGAATCTTACCCATCAAGTTCAAAATAGCAGTAAGAATTGTAACCTGGCTCATCTACTGATTCTGTGAGTGTTGACACACTGGACACTAGAAACTGTCCTTGGGTTCTTTGGATCTGACCCTTCTGTCCCAGATTTTTCCTTTTCCTTTACCAGTGGCATCAACCTGCAGCCCCGGGGCCACATGTTTCCCAGGATAGCTACCGAGTACAACACAGTACATTGTTCAGACAACGGTGTCATATTGGTACACCACAAGGCCGGACATCCACGTTAGATCATTCAGGTCTCCAGATTTGCTCACCCAGCCAGTCCTCCGAAGATGTCCTTGACATAGGAGTAATCACCTCCAGACTTGGGAATGGTGACGCCTAGCTCAGCATAGCAGAGGGCTCCCACGGCTGTTATGATGCCCGTCACAATCCAGACAATGAGAGCAAGGCCCACAGAGCCGGCGTTCTCCAGAACACCCTTCGGTGACACAAAGATTCCAGAGCCGATGATGTTCCCTGCACAAGGCACAAAGACACAGTGTGGTCAGGGCAGCTGGCATTTCATCTCGGGTCTGCTCTGGCTCCCAAGCTTCTTTGAGATGGTGCGTGTGTCCAGCAATGATTCTCACTAGGCTTTCTTCTCTGATCTGGTTCTAAAGTGTCTCCACGGTCTCTAGGCAGGTGTGTCCRGTAATAACTCTTCCTAGAGCAGGGTAAAGGGCAGAGAACTGACAAGGAGTTTACAAGTCTAGTCGACTCCTTAGAAAAGTCGTATAGGGTCAGGTAACATCAGCAGAGGAAAACAAGTCTCAGGGAAGGAAATGAATTGTGTGAGGTAGTGACTGTTGGAGCAAATTCTGACTCTCAGGACGCTCTGACTGGGTACACATGTTCTAGCTAAGGAGACAGGCTCTTAGAATCAGCTAAAAAGATAGGACTGGAAATGCGTTTAGATTCCCAGACCCCACCTGTCAACTAGAATGCTTCAAAAAGGAGCCAAAGGGCAAATTCTTTTGGACAGATTGTGGCCACACACCGTGATGACGTGGGACTATGGGCTAGATATAGTGACACATACTTGGAATCCCAACACTTGGGAAGCTGAGGCAGGAGGATCAGGAACTCCAGTCTAACCTGGGCTATACAGTGAGACCCTGACTTAAGACAAAGGAAAAACTTATGAACGAAGACAACAGCCTTAGAAGCTGGATTCTACGTGGACACAAGAGCCCCACCCTTGTTGGAGAACGTGAAACAAACCTATAAAACGGTCACAGTTGTCTAGACATAGCTTGCGAGAGTACATTACGTGCAAAGCCTCAGCGCTGTGTTCCCGAGGCCTCCTTCCTGAGGTGTCACGTGACCCTCAGAATCACCTTGTAGAATTCAGGGTGGAGGGAGAGGAATGGGATTCCTCTCTCCACTTTATTGACCAAGAGACTGGGGTTAAGTGGTTTTCTCTAAATTCCTCAGCTACTGATGGGTAAAATTGGATCTTGAAAGCTGTCTCCTGATGCTTAGTCTGGTGTTCTTTCCACTAATCCATTTCTGCATGCTCAGGGGTTGGAGTCCTCTTAGAGAGAGGCCAACAGCCAGCACAGAGAGGGGACTCCTGGATCATGAGCATTGGACAGGGTAGGAGGAGGAGCCTCTGACATACTGGCTTCATGTTTTCTATACTGAGGGTGGAAATGAGGTCCTCGGGTGCTTTGAGGGCTCCCTCCTGCTGTTCCCAGCTCTCTATTCAGTGCCTGGGGGGAAGAAGCAGAAACTAGCCAGATCTAGGTGAGAAGGCAAAACCAGAGACTTGCCTCAGCCCCTGGGCTTGACAATGGTCCAGGAATCCACCTTTCTTGGGCAGTTTGGAATCAGTGAGATAATAAAATGTTAAGGTTGGGCTGGAGAGTTAGGTCATTGAGCATTTACTGCCCTTGCAGAAGACAGTGGTTCATTTCTAAGCATCTACATGGAACTTACAACCATCTGAAGCCCCAGTCCCAGGGACTCTGAAGCCCCCTCTGATCTCCGAGGGCACTGGGCACACATGTGGTGTACATACGCACATGCAGGCAAAACGCTAATTCACACAAAAGAATAAAATAGATGTTTAAAAAACACTCTTTCAAAGTGTAAAGTTCTATGTTCCACTTTCCAAATCCAGCCAGAACTCCACCTCTATTCACTTCCAAAACATTTACTTCCAAGCCAAAATTCAACAGTTATTTTATTTTTAAGTTTTTAAATTAGAAAAGAAACGTTTTAAGATGAGGTTGAACAATGAGTTAGTTAGCTAGCCTAAAACTTGATATATAGACTAGTAGACTAGGCTGTCCTCGGACTTGCCTCAGTCCAACTGTATCTGCTTTCTGAGTGTTTGGCTCCCAGGTTTGTAACACGTCGCTTGGTGCCGACGTCTACTTTGCAATCCAGGGCCTGGCAAATGGTTATAAAGTAAAAGGGAAGAAAAGAATTCACATTGCGATCCTCTAGTCCTCTCTGATGTAAAATCTTCCATTAGTTTTCAAACTAAAAAAAAAAAAATGTAATGTGAAGTACTCAGTATGCTGAAGCAGGAGATATGTATATGCATGCATATATGTATACGTATTTGTATACACACACACACACACACACACACACACACACATTCTACCCATTCTTTTTTCAAACGCATTTTCCTTCAAAGACACATACAGAAATAAAATCAAGGAGAGAATTTGGTCCTCAACATCAAACTCAAATATAAATGTTGGGTGGAGAAGAAGCAGACCGAAGGGCTCAGCTTTGGGGACAGTTCTTTCTTTCCCTTCCTTCTGTATTTGCTCCTGTGAAGTCCTTTCATAGGAGGAGACGTGCTTGTCTGCATATAGTCTCTACGACCTGCTCTCTTATGGCAGCTAAACAGCCATCACACAGTACCCTAGGCTCTAGGACATGGTCATAGGACCCTTCAAGCTCGCCAGTGTGGCTCACACATATAATTCCAGCACTCAGTAGGCCGAGGCAGGAGAATTGCCTTAAATCTAAGACTAGTTGTTGGTTTGAACCACAACGTTCAACTCTTTCACAAAATAAAACACAACCACCAGTCACCAGCCCAAACTGAATGTGCCGCTATTCCCCGGAAGACAGGAAGCTCTGGGAAACGCGAGCGCCGGAGTCCGAGTAAATTCCTTGCCTATCAGGGAAATATCAAAAGAGTGAGTAAAGGGCATCTCACAGCCATCCAAGAAGAGAGTAATGGCACACAGCCTGAGAAACCAGCTCCAGGGTTAGAAAAAGTCAAAGCCAGGACAAAAGCAAGGGTTGACTTCTGTCTTAAGGTAGTAAAAATGGATGTGGCAATGGCCAGACATTTCTTGGAACTGGGAAGGCAGTTTTAGTAGGAAGGAGAAATGTCCTGTTAAAGGCTCTGCCTCTCAGGGATGAAGAGTCAAAGTGCCACTAAGGGTTCTGGGCAAACAAACAGCTGTAAGGATCAACCACTACGTGAGTACTTTGGCCACCTTTGGGACACTGTCAGAGTACGCATGTTACAGGGTCCCCTGGGAGACAAGGTATACAGAGCTAGCGGATCTTTGAGGGGGTCTGTGGCCCAATTCTTCCTTGGAGGAAACCAGGGAGGTATCATTATCCCCACTTTACCGTTGAAGAAACGGAGACTCCCAAGGGCATCACAGTAGACTCAGCAGTATCTGGGTTGGAGTCCTGCACCCCTGCTTCAAGACTGTCGTACAAATAAAAGACTCTCGCACATATGCCATCCATCATTCCATGATCTACTGGGCAGCACCGGGAGTGGTCTTATAGAGAGCTGGAGGGCAGACTCAATGTCTTCCCCTTGGGGCAGTCCTATCTGCAGGGGTGGCGTAAGCACCCTGCTAAGCTTGATTCTCAGAACTGCTTTCTGAAAAATGCTAATAATCTGCTCTGCTCTGCTCTGCTCTGCTCTGCATGATCATTCTTATTTACTTCTGTGAAAACAGAGGCTCAGAGAAAGAGACTTGGTCAAAGTCACATGCTAAGCAGCTCATCTGGTGGAGAGACCGAGTTGTCAGACTCCAGGCCCAGGTTGTCCTCCAGACTCCTCAAGGCTTCTCCGGAAACAACACCACGTGTTACAGCTCCAGGGCCTTTAAATGTGTATATTGTTCAAAGGAAGCCACAAGACAGGAGAACTAGGAAGGAACCTTTCAAACTCTATCAGAGTCTTTCTTAATATAGAGGGAAAGGAGTTAATGTCTGCTGATTTCTCCCCTTGTTTGACTCTGAGACCCATTGTCTAGAGCAGTGGTCCCCAACCTTCCTAATGCTGTGACCCTTTAATACAATTCATGTAGTGGTGACCCCCCCAACCATAAAATTCTTTTTGTTGCTACTTCGTAACTGTAATTTTGCTACTATTACGAATCATAATGTAATTATCTGTATTTTCCAATGGCCACTCATACAACTTGATATAACTACTGCAAAAGGGTCGTTGGACCACTAGAGAGATCCCAGCCCACAAGTTGAGAACCACTAGTCTAGAAAGTCATTCATGACGCGTGCTAGGCCTGGTGGCACACGCCTTTGATCCCAGCACTGAGGAGGCAGGGACAGGTGGAACTCTGAGTTCAAGGCCAGCCTAGTCTATAAAGCAAGTTCTAGGGACAGCCAGAGCTACACAGAGAAACCCTGCAAACTCTGTCTCAAAAACCAAAACACACAAAAAGGTACATGATGCACACCTGCCTGGTAGTGCCAAGGTGCCTGAGATCAGAGTCTTAACCCTGTTTCCGCCCACACTGGCTACTACCGCAGTCATYGTTAGATCTTTAGAGAAAGCTGGGTTTAAGGATGCCTGGACAATGAGGCTAAGCTAAACTTGTTCTGTCAGAGAAAAGCCATGTCAACCATTTCAATAAAATAAGAGGCCAAGTTGTATCAGCGGGCAAGTCTTCCTAGGCAAATGGCCAGAACGGAGAAAACACTCGTTGGCTGCACGTAACCACTAACTTCCTCGTCCATGTGACCCCTGTTCCGGCGTTACTCACACTCAGGCTTGTTCCCACTCGAATGCTGTAGCCCTCAAAGAATTTCCTAAGGAGAGAAATTACAGACTTGTAATGCCCAGCAGACTTAGATCCAAAAAGACCTTGGCTTTCCTTACTCATGCAAGACTTCATGTCTAGCCACAGCTTCCTGCTGGGTATCAGAGCTGCGGCCACCGCCCTGATGTGCAGAGAAGACTGAAGTGAATGTCATTTGTACTTCTCCAGTGGGCGAGTAGGAGACTATCCGGGCCTTCAGACCCGGGGAACGGTGTGGAAGCAGGACCCCGGGGTTAGGCTCTGATCCTTACTCCCAAACCGAGAGCTGCCCTGGTACCTTCTTCTGGACACACTTTCCCACCAGGACTGTACAAACAGCCTCTCTGGAAGTGGGGGGAGGCTAAGATACGGACACACGCCCTGTTTGGCTGCATATCCTGCAGATTAGAGATGCAGATGGTGCCACATGACTCTGCTGTGCCGGATTCCTCACCACAGTGGACACTAGACTCAAAGGAGCCGGAGCCCTCCCCACTCACAAGCCACGAGACTCCAGTTTTTCTGAGACTCATTTCCTTCATGTTCACAATGGGAGCAACGGCTCTTATCCCACTTACTTTGCTGTGGGGATCAAGGCAGCTTACACCTATGTAAGACACTCTATAATAATAATAATAATAATAATAATAATAATAATAATAATAATAATAATAATAATAATAATCACTAGCATTTGTAGCAGTAGAGACAGAGTCCAGCCAGAGGTGAATGCAGCAGACTGGCTTTGGAGGCTTGGCTACCAAACAGCACTGTGCAGCCAAGCCCAGGAGGCATCTTCTGATTCATTTGTCTGCTTGTCTAGGTAGACATTTTAGATGACGCAGGGGGGCGGGCAGCAGGTAATTGCAACTCGARAAGTATTTATTGATCGCCCACTCTCCACATGCCTGCTTTGAAAGGTAATTGGGAAGTACTTGTTCATACATGGTCCTTTAGAGAAATAGATGGAGCGAATCACCACCCACCAGTCACTGAAAGACAAGCCTTGTGGCCTCAGGGGCCACAGAGCTGAGCCCTGACCGGTTCCAACCGGAGACCCACACACAACCTCTAGCATCTCTATCTTCCTTGGTAGGTTTCAACCAGGAACAATTTTGCTCCTACCTCCAGGGGGCAAATGGTAAAGTCTGGAGACGCTTCTAGCCTTCACACTGAAGTAAGGGTASCCCTGGGACTTAGAGTATCAAGGCCAAGGATACTGCTAAGGATCTAACAGTGACCAAGCAACCTCCCAWAACGAAGAAGGATCTGGCCYRAGAAGCAATAACATCAAGGTTGAAAAACTCTCATCTTCCTTGAAACCTCGATGTCAAGGCCTGGCTAATCCCACATGTCCCTTTCGGATTCAAAGGTTTTGTATTGCTTAACTCAGCACAAAAAATGTATTATCTATGGTAATAACTACTCTTTAAATTAAAAAAAATAGAGTAAAAATATAACAAAGTTCATGGCTGTAGTGATTTAAGTATTTTAAACGGTATTTATTTGTTTACCTTTCCCTCCATGTGCATGTATCTAGTTGTGTATTCTCTGTGGTGTCATGTAGTGCTCAGAGGACAAATTTCAAGGGTTTATCTTTCCTTCCAACATGTGATTTGGGGATTGAACTCAGGTTGTCAGACTCGGGGGCAGGTGCCTTTACCCACTGGGGTATCTTGACAGCCTTATTTAAAAAAATTTTTTTTGAGACATAGTCTTATGTAACTGAAGCCTTGAACTTGATTTGTGGCCAAGAATGACTTTAGGTACTCATGCCCTGTCTCCACTTCTTTTTGTTTGTTTGCTTTGAGACAGGGTCWCAGTATGTAGCCCTGGCTGTTCCAGAACTCAGTCTGTAGACCAGGCTGGCCTCAAACTCCCAGAGATCCACCTGCCTCTGCCTCCCAAGTGCTGGGATCCAATGTGTGTGCCACCATGCCTGGCCTGTCTCCACCTAGTATCWCAAGTGTGTGCCAGCACGCCCAGCTACTTTAACCAAGATACATCAGTAGACTCAAGTAACTTCTTCCCCGTGGTGGAGAGGCCAAAGCTAGGACCTTGTGCATGTTGGGCAAGGGCTCTACCACAGAGTTTGCAAATCCCGGTTGGTTTCTTTTGGACTCACTGCTATTAGTCAGCAAGCTCGTGTGACATGCTAAACCTATGGGAATATGAAAGTGAGATTCAGYTTCTACTCTCAAGAATTGAATGGATGGTGGCCCACACCTACAATCTCAGCACTAGGGAGGCACAAGCAGGCCTCTTTGAGTTTGAGGCTAGCCTAGTCAACACAGTGAGTTCCAGACTAGCCAAGACTACATAAAACCCTGTCTCAAAACAAAAAGGATTGAATGCAGACATTCAGGTGAAAGCACAGCTGACCACATCAGTCTGGACAGAAGTCACATTAGTCTGATTATAATACTATGGAACATGATATAGTAGAATGGATGGGTATCTAGGAAATGCTGAGGCTTGAGGATTTCAAGTTCCAGGCCAGTCTTCAAAGCATAAAGAGAAACTCAAAAAACAAAACAAAACAAACAAACAAACAAAAAAACCCCAGAAGTATGGGGCTGGAGAGATGACTCGGTTACAGGCACTAGTTCTTGCAAAGGACCCAGTCTCAGCACCATGCAGGCAATACACACTGCACACATAAAGATTTTTTTAAAATTGCTTTTAAACAGGAAAGGGAGGAAGAAGCAAATCAAAAGAGAAGTGTCATGAAGAAAAGAGGCCGACACCCATGACTCCGTGGGARCCATTCAAAGCCAGGAAGAGAACAGAAAGGCCACTGGCTGGCTGCTGAGCAGCTCACGCCTGAGCAGAACAGGGTGGGGGGCGGTGGGGGGTGGGGGGTCAGCACTTCTTGTCACTGTACGAGGGACACCTACATCTCTGAACCAGCATCAGTGAATGCCTACGGGCTTGGAGTAGTGAGAGCTGAAGTGGAGTGGCGGAAGATGAGGCCAAAGAGAGAAGAAAACCTTTCGCTGGACACAGACCAGAGCACAGGTTTGACTCGGAGCTCTCCAAGGACACTCCACTATGCCAGGCTCATACCGGGAATATACCAGGCCCTGTTTCATGGCCCCCATCACCTAGGCATAAAAAGAAAGTTACAAAGACTGTACACAAGGGGTGGAAGAGATGGCTTGGTGAGTAAAACACTTGCCACAAAGCCATGAAGACCTGGGTTCAAATCTACAGAACCTCTGTTAAGCCACGTGTCTGCAGTAATCTGGGTGCTTCTACCTGCAATGGAAGGTGGAAGAGAGAAGAAAATCCCCRGAAGTCTTTAGGAGCTAGCCTGTTAACTCAGTGGCAAACAACAGAGAGATGCTCTCGAGGAAGAGAAAAGGCAGGGATTGACCTCTGACCCCACACAAGCACTGTGGCATGCACGTGCCCACAGTTCCATTCACGAATGCATGAGTCCACATGGAGTCAGTCAGTCAGTCTCTCTCTCTCTCTCTCTCTCTCTCTCTCTCTCTCTCTCTCTCTC
>BDUI01002178.1:97181-110295 GCA_002335545.1 Apodemus speciosus | reverse complement strand
TGTGTGTGTGTGTGTGTGTGTGTGTGTGTGTGTGTGTGATATTCAGGGCCTGCAGTGGTAAGATAGCTGGTCTTTAGTGGAGACATATTGCCCCAGTGTTAATTATTGTGCTTTTATGCCAGCAGCAAGGCATCTGGGTTTGGAATGATTACAGATATAGGAGCTGATTCCTAGATTTGTCTTTGTTGGGTGAATGCTTTGTTTCTTGGTTGCTGTTTCCTCTCTGGATTTTGGAGTTTGGTAGTTGTGTGGTGCTTATTTTCCCAGTCTTCTCAGCTGATATGTTTAAAGGGAATACTTGTTGATAAAGGCTGGGATGCTGGGATGAATTGAAGGAAGGTAGGTTAGAGGTGAAGGTCTTGTGATCCCTTTAGAATGGAGTCAGAGAGGAAAAAAAAGGTCACAGTAGGTTTCTTACTACAGATCTAGGGATGAGGCTTGGGGTATTGGATCTCAGGAGCAATAGATGATGTATGGATCTACCTTCAGCCTATGTTGCTCTGTGAAGAGCAGTCCTTGGGTTGGCAGGGGGTGCCTGCTGGAGTTATGGCCTGAGACAAAGCAATGAGTGGGAGCTTGGAGGGAGGTTAGAAGAGAATGATCTGTTGGATCAATGTGGGTTGTGAATAGGAAACCATAAAGGCTGCCATATTTGCTCTGTTGCAGAGCTGGGCATGAGACAAGATTGGCTCTGAGGAAGCAGAGCCACAACATGGTCTTTATACTATAGGTTGGGAGGCATCCTTTTTGTTGTCTATAGACTAAAACTGTATAAAATGGGAATTATCCTTTTCTCTTGAAATCTCATTAGAACACAGCTTTGAGCTAGTCTTTGCAGAAAGACTTTCRAAACTGAAATTTAAAATTTAAGTAGTATTATCACAGTTAATTCCTGTACATTATGTTTTCCTAGACATGTTTCCATTTTTCAGTTTTCAGAAATGTTAGTCTTTGATTAAATGGTATTATTTTATTAATGTTACTCATATTTGTGTCCACTTTTCATTCATTTATATGATTTATGTTCTTGCTTTTTTTCTTTAACCAGTCTCACTAGAAATTTACCCAATTTTATTACATTTTTTTCCTCCTGAACAAAGACATTCTGGTTTTCTTGTTTTACTCCTAATTAATTAGCGTCAGTCTTTAGCTTATTATCCCCCCTTCTTCCTTTGGATTTGGCCTCTTGATATTTTTTATATAGCCTTTTATGATAGCATGCTATAATCTTTTTGGCTTGCCACTCTTTATTGTGGCTATTTGATGCTATATTTTCTCAGAATCTTGCTTTTATTGCATTCAAGAAGTTTTGCTCTATTGTGTTTCCATTACCTTATTACTGAGCATTTTTTAAGTTTCCATTGTGTGTTTTTATTATAGGACTAGGTGACTTAGATGCTCGCATTGCAGCCTGAACATAGTTGAGAACCTTCTAATGCACTAAGTATGATCAAAGTTTGCAGAATTATGAGTTACTAGTAAATTTGCTAAACTACTTCATTTAGTATTTGTTGAATCAAAACTCAAAGAAATATCTAAATAGGGGCTGAAAAGATGGCTCATTGTTAAGAGTACATACTGCTCTGGCAGAGTACACAAGTGTGGTTTACAGAACCCATAACTATGGGCTCATTACTACCTGCAACTCCAATTCTAAAGGATCCAACACCTGCTTCTAGCTTCTGCAGGCACCTGCGCGCACACACACACACACACACACACACACACATATGCACATACATACACACACATACACACACACTAAAAATAAAAACAAAAGTACTAAATATTTGGCCTCTTCATCATTTTTAGGGATTTTGAGATATTATAGAATGATAGTTTTGTAATTTAAAAAGAAGTGCCAGCAGATTCCAGGACAGTGGTTTCCAGAAAACTCAGGGAAATGGTAGGCCCCCGATTTTCAGAGGCTTTATCTTAAAGCTATTAACGTTTATGAAGTTCCAGTTCATAATGCAGTGTGAACACAATATTATCAAAAATATGCATAGGCTAGTTAGCATAGTCCTATGAGATAGCAAAAGACCCAGTATACTATATACCATAATTCATCAATGTGTTCTTTGAATAAGATGGTGAAAATTAGAAGTGGTTTCTTGCTAGGTTAACGAAAACTACTTTGGGTCTTTTCTGCCTATTGGTACTAGAAAGAAAGAAAGAAAAAAAGTATTGGCCAGAATGCTAACTACACACCAGGTGCTAGACACTATGATTAGTTTCTCCAGGCTCTTTAAATTACTATATCTAGAAGAGCAGCTGTAAATTGGAGTATCATACTGATTGAGAATGAACATAATTCACTGATGGTTTTTAAGACCTGACTCTTGAATGAAAGCAAAGTATGGTATTTAAATTGGACATGAAAGGAATAAAAAAATCCTCCCACATCTTCGATGGTATCATAATTTTCTGCTTTTCATGAGACTTTTGCATTATTTTTGGTTTGTTGTTTTGTTAGCTAGGGAAATTAATTCCACAGGCTCTCATGGTTCCTCTGTATTCAAAATAGTTCTTATAACTTGTAGACCATTTGAAGCTCAAGAAGGAAGACCAAAGTGTGGATGCTTCAGTCCTACTTAGAAGGGGGAACAAAATAATAAAAGGAAATAGAGGGTTGGAGGGACTTTGGAAGAAGAGAAGAGGGGGAGGGGAAAAGAGGGGCAGAATCAAGTATTGGAGGAGATGGAGGAGATTTACAGAGGATCAAGAAATTGAACAGAGGTGTGTAGCAATGGGGGATGGGGAACTGGGGGTAGCAACCAGAAAGTCCTAGATGCGAGGAAAGCAAGATCCTCCCAGGACCCAACAGGAATGACATTAGCTGAGATACCCAACAAAGGGGAGAGGGAACCTGTAGAGACTATATCTAGAGGTTAGGCATGGTCCCCATTTGAGGGATAGGGCCACCCACCCTTCTCAAAATTTTAACTCAGAATTGCTCTTGTCAAAAGGAAATACAGACACAAAGTGTGGTGCAGAGACTAAAGGAAAGGCCACACAGAGATTGCCTGACCTGGGGATGCATCCCATATGCAGCCACCAAACCCAGTCACTATTGTAAATGCCAAGAAGTACTTGCTGACAGGAGTCTGATATGGATGTCTCCCGAGAGGCTCTGCCAGAGCCTTACCAATTCAGATGCAGATGCTTGAAGCCATCTACAGGACTGAGCACAGGGACCCCAATGGAAAAGCTAAAGGAAGGACTGAAAGAGCTGAAGGGGTTTGCAACCCCATAGGAAGAACAACAGTATCAACCAAACAGACTCCCCATGGCAAGAGCTCCCAAGGACTAAACCACCAACCAAGGAATACAGATGGAGGGACCCATGGCTCCAGCTGCATAAGTAGCAGTGGACGGCCTTATCTGACATCAATAGGAGGGGGGGGGCTTGGTACTGTAGAGGATTGATGATCCTGTGTAGGGGAATGCTAGGGCAGTGAGGTGGGAGTGGGTAGATGGGTAGGGGAGCACCCTCATAGAAGCAGTTTAAGGGGAAATGGGATAGGGGGTTACAGAGGGGAAAACGGGAAGGGGGAAAACATTTGAAATGTAAATGAAAAAATAACCAATAAAAGTAAAAAAAAAAAGAACCCAGTGAGAATCATGTTTCATTTTTCAAACAATTATTGCAACATTTGTACAGTTTGGAATTGAGGAAATTTAATATAGAATTGGTTCATAGACCACTGCACAAACAGAGAGAGGACAATGATTTCATCTTGCCATCTCACCATTCCAATTTGTTGTCTCCTTCCTTAATTCTTGGCATTTGCTAATAGACCACAGGGCTTGTGCATCCCTAGGGATTAGTGTAACTGTGAGTTATACTAAACATGTTAAGTATTTCTCTTTTGCCAGCATACAGTTATGATGACAAGTAGCTAAATATTTCTTTTGATAAAACTAGGGAGAAAGATGTGCAGTATGTATCTGTGGTGGTATTAGAATATCCTTCCTTAATGAGTCCATTGATCTGTGAACTGTCTTAGTTTTGGAAATTGTGCTAGAAGTATGATGTTACTGGAGTTTTCATTTATCTTAGTCTAAAAGTCTCACAAGTCATTTCCTACTAATTAGTTCTTTTACATGTCACTTCATTMTAAATAACATTCTGTTTTGATTTCCATTTTATGAAATTATATGATTCATTTATATACTATAAATGTTTATTGTATGAAAATTTTTAATAAAAATGAGAAGAACAATCATTCTAGCACTGCTGATTACAGTAGGTGTGCTTTGTCTTTCAATATTCAGTATTGCTTAATGTCTGCTGTTCTTAAATAGTTTTATTTCTTTTGAAATAAAGGGCTGTATTTCTATAGTGGTTCCCCCACATTTATCTCCAAATTACAAAAGGCATACATTATTTGTGATGGTTTACTTCAATATCATATTTTGCATGTGAAATACAACACAGATTTCAAAGAAATCATAAAGCATGTATGTATAACCTGGTGAGTAACAAATGCATCAGACTCAAGTCAGTAGCAAATCTCCTGCTGGGTGAGGCTCAAAGTGATGGCAAAACCTTCTGATGGCAGGTGCTGAAAATACCCACTGTATCTTTTTTCCAGCTAGATAGTTAAGGCCTGAAGAGTGCTTCCCTACAGAGACTTCTCCTACAGAGACTGGCTTAACTTGTCTCCTTTCTTAGCTGTATATGTTAACCCTCCCTGCATGTTTATCTGTTTGTAAGAACTCTGACTCCTTGTTCAGATGTATGCAGTAACACCAACTCTCTGTTCAATTGTATATAATAAATATTCTGAGCTTCCARAGTACTGTGGCTTCTTCATCCAGGAGCCCAGACCCCTGATCCCATCTTTTCTGTCCATGCGTCCGTACTTTCTTCATTCCCTTTCCCTCACTGTGGTATAATTACTATCCTACTCTATGGTATTAATTTCTAGATGTTTACTTTTAATTTTACTATTTCAGTGTGCATCTGTAATCACACAAGTAAAACAACGTATTTTTGAGTGCTGCTTCAATGGAAGTGTGCATCATTAGTAATGGATTAGTAATTAGTAGATAGAGATTCGCTATTTTGTCCACTTTACTCATTGTTATAATTGTAAACTTTACACAAAGCTCTATTTTCATTGTTCTATAGCTTTCATTTTATGAATATTTGCATGCATTTTGTCTTCTACAAAATGTATACTAAAACTTTATTCCCAGTTCTACAGTACTAAGGGGTAATAAGGACTTAATGGGAGTGTTTAGTTATTGGAGAAAGTACCCTAGTGAAAGGATTAATGCCACATATAAAAAGCTTGTTTGCCTTTTGTTACTCTCTGCCATATGAGGAGCCATTTGTCCGCATTTTCCCATGTGAAATGTAACATACACTTTAAATACTATCTTCCACACTATAATGCACAGTGAGAGGACCTCACTGGACAGAAGATGCTGAGGAGATGATTTAGAACATTACAGGCTTCAGAGCTATGAGAAGCAATTTCTGTTCTTTGTAAATTATTCAGTTTTGGCTGTGTTATAATGTCAGAAAATAGACTAATGCAGTACTTCCTTTCTAAAGGCCTTAGCCTCTCAATAATAACACATTAGGGATGATAAGTTAAATCTATGGATTTTGGAGCTGCACATTCAGAACATAGTGGTGATGTTAAGAAACTGTGTCAATATGCATTTTTTCTTTTTCTATTATCCCACTCTTCTCTACATGCTTCTCTTTACATATTGCCAGAGGTATATTCAGTTTCCTAATTCTTTTCTCTATTGCATATATTTGCAAGCCCTGATTTTATTCTAAATTGCTATTACTTTACTTATACCTAGAATCTCTATTTTTCACTATGTTCTCCTGCCTATTCTCTATTTAAATATTTCTTTCTCTATCTTGGATCTAGCGAAATAATTTTTTTAAAACTATGTCTGAAAATAATTTAATATTTGAAGCTCAGTGATTCTATTTCTAGACTTTTTTACTACTTGTTTTTCTTGTTCAGTTGCTTGGTTTGGCTGCTATCTTATTTATTCCAGCACCCACGTTAAAATATTTGTTTTAGAAATATCTTGACATTTTAGATAACATTACTTTTTTTCTGGATTATTTTTTCCTGCATCTGCCAGACACCTGAGAAACCAACAATCAGGGATTACATTAGTTAGTATTAAGAGCAAGATAGTTTGACTTAATAAAATGACTCAGAGCTGAGTTTCAAACTATGGAGAAGCTGTTTTAGTCTTTCTCCACTCTGAGTCTTAAGGTGTTACTGTCTAAGGTTGAAATTTTCTGTCTAAGTATCTTGCCAGAGCTTGTACCATCACTGGAGTGCTTAATCACCAACTGTCTGGGATAGTGCACCAAATCCAGAAATTATTTTAGCTGGACTAATCTCTATAAATTCTATTGATGTTGCAATTTTCCTATTTTTAGCTCTTTTACAACTCCCTTCTGCATGTATTTCTCAAGTTTATGGGGATACAAATTAAAAGAAACTAAGAGAGGGTTTGGCGAGATGCTGGCTCAGCAGTTAAGAACACTTACTGATTTTACAGAGGATCCATATTTAGTCTCCAGAATGCAAATGGCAGCTGACCACCATTTGTAATTTCATTTCCAGAGACTCTGATGCCCCTCTTCTGTTGTCCTTGAGCACCACCCCTGCATGTGCTACAGATAAATATATGAAGGCAAAACTCACATAAAATGAAAAGAATAATAATAAAATTTTTAAGAAAAATAACTTGGAATACAATTCCTTGTCTTGTTCCCTTGCCTGAGTCCAACTTTAATGGGAAGAAACTCTATGGGATATTTCAGCAACAGTGGGATGAATTTTGTCCAATTATAGGCAGTGATTTTGTCCTGTA
Source organism: Apodemus speciosus (assembly GCA_002335545.1). Taxonomy (NCBI): domain Eukaryota; kingdom Metazoa; phylum Chordata; class Mammalia; order Rodentia; family Muridae; genus Apodemus; species Apodemus speciosus. The sequence continues at coordinate 103,431 of BDUI01002178.1, read as the reverse complement.
AAAAAATTTACTGAATTTTGGAGACACAATCTTCACATAATTATGAATGTTCTATTTTTTTAATTCTACATGTAATATCAAATTTTCCAATTGATATGTCACAGAAAACAACCATCTTGAATGGATATGTGATCAATCAGTGTGGATGCTTATCACTTCCAACTTATCTGTTAAATATTCCATTTAAAAATGTAATTGAAATTATATATGTTCATAATGTCATGTTCTGTTCTGTATATACATTGTAGAGTGATTATATGAAGCTAATTGACATATAATCACATACACTCATTTTCTATAAGTAGAATACTTTAAACATATTTTTAGCAATTCAGAAATAGCATATTGTTATTAAGTGTGATTATAATCCTTTGCAATGGATTTCAGAAATTTATTCTCCCTCTCTTACTGAAACTTAGTATGCTTGGTCAATATTTCTCCTTTCACTGGCTCCTCTTCTAGGACATTATAACCATCATTCTCATTTTTCTKGTATTTCTTCTTCTTGAAATTTCCTTATCCTCCCAATTTAACCATCATAATCTTATAAATTTCTAGTATAAGGTATAATTTGTTTTTATAAAGTATATTTGTTTTTATTGTCAGCATTATGCCACCAAATGTAAGATCTATGCAAAGCAGAAACTTTTTTCTTGTTTACTATAATTGTATAGTAAAAATTGTAAAAGTTGGATGGTATCAACTAACACATCAGTCAACATTCATTTAAATGGGAAAAAACTCTTCAGTTATTTTTAATTATAAATAGTTTATTATAGGAAATCATGGCAGCACAAAAACATTGCCTAGATTCTAGGCAATTCCTCTAGGCCCCAGAGGAATAGGCTAGAGGCTAGTACTCCAATAAGACTGTCAAATCAGTGCTGTCAAGCTGGTTCATTATTGGTCAATGATAACTCTGCTTCATTAAAAAAACAGAGAGGAATACATAACCAACACATTAAAGTTGACTTGAAGAGCATATCCATAATGCAAAGAAATTTTTTCTATTGTCATTACAACTGTTTCCTAATAGTTTCAGAAGTCATGATCTTGATTGGATACTGGGATGTTCCTACAATAAGACATACAAGTTTTTGTTGTTTAACAATGGTCAAAGTGGAGAGATGATATTGCTACTTTATTTAAATTTTTCCAATTTGCATTCAGAAGCTTTGAGTCTTTGTATCCTTGCATCTATAATACACCAGAAGGTGTGGATGGTGTCAATTCATTGTATATACTACCAAATGAACAATGTGTTCTTATTGAAATATCTTGTGAGAAATGGGGAACTTATTATGCAGAACTAGTATGAAGAATGCCTTTTCTCCATTGAATTGCTTTAACAAGTCAGGAAAATATTTTATTCAGAAATGTCTTTTTTATTCTCACCATTGCAGAAACAGAGTTGCAACCAGCTGATAGCACTTGCACTTCCCCCACCTCTATCTGAAAGTGATTATTTGGTATCTAATGCATATTAAGAAGCAAGATCAGTAGAAGCAATAGTCCTCGTGAGAAGAGTTGTACTATTAGCATTGCTTATAGATAATGGGGCATAATGATAATAACAAGAAAAAACTTCTAGTAATTTTTATTRCTAATTTTTCACTTTGAAAAATTCATTTGTTAGCATATAGTAATTGTCTACATAGTTACGTTGCATTTCCATGAATAAAATGTACTTTAATCATATTACTGTTTCGTTTTAAAAATTATTTTTCTTATTTTTATTTTATTAATTTTTAATTTTCTATATTCTTTGTTTACATTCCAAATGATTTCCTGTTTCTTGGTTTCCCCCTCCCCATAAGTCCCATAAGCCCATTTCCCTTCTCCCATACCCCAATCATATCCCTCCCACTTCTCTGTCCTGGTAATCCCCTACAATGCTGCTTCAAGCCTTTCCAGAACCAGGGCCCTCTCCTTCCTTCTCCTTGGGAATCATTTGATATGTTAATTGTGTCTTGAGTATTCAGAGCTTCTGAGCTAATTAATATTCACTTATCAGTGACAGCATTCCATGTGTATTCTTTTTTGATTGGGTTACCTCACTTAGGATGATATTTTCCAGTTCCAATGATTTGCCTAAAAAATTTTCATGAATTCATTGTTTTTAATTGCTGAGTAGTATTCCATTGTGTAAATATACATTTTCTGTATTCATTCCTCCATTGAGGGCTATCTGGGTTCTTTCCAGCTTCTGGCTATTATACATAAAGCTGCTATGAACATAGACCCTTGAGGACATGGCCACAGGGGAAAAGTTCCTGAACAGAATACCAGTAGCTTATGCTCTAAGATCAAGATTTGACAAATGGGACCTCATAAAATTACAAAGTTTCTGTAAGGCAAAGGACACTGTCAAAAGGACAAAACAGCAACCAACAAATTGGGAAAAGATCTTCACCAACCCTACATCCGACAGAGGGCTAATATCCAATATATACAAAGAATTCAAGAAGGTAGACTCCAGAGAGCCAAATAACCCTATTAAAAAGAGCTAAACAAAGAATTTTCACCTGAAGAATTTCAAATGGCTGAGAAGCACCTTAAGAAATGTTCAACATCATTATTCATTAAGGAAATGCAAATCAAAACAACCCTGAGATTTCACCTTACACCAGTCAGAATGGCTAAGATTTAAAACTCAGGAGAAAACAGATGCTGGCGAGGATGTGGAGAAAGAAGAACACTCCTACACTGCTGGTGGGATGGCAAGCTGGAATAATCACTCTGGAAATCAGTCTGGAGGTTCCTCAGAAAACTGGGCATGACACTTCTGGGGACCCTGTTATACCACTCCTGGGCATGTACCCAGAGGATTCCCTGGCATGCAATTATTTTTCTTAAGATTATAATGTAGTTACATCATTTTTGTTTACCTCCCTCCAAACCCTTCCACACATGCCTCTTTGATCTTTTTCAAATTTGAGGCCTTTTAAAGTACTGTTACATGCACATAGCTCTTGACCTGGGGAGATGGAGCAGTGGTTAGAATGATTTCCATGTAAGTATAAAGATCAGAATTCAGATCCCCAGAACCCATACAAGTTCCTAGGGTGCATGGAGACCTTCCTGAAATTCCATCCTTGGAATCTGTAAATTCTAAAGCATTCTGATAATCAATAGTAGCCATTTTGGACAGCTTTGGCTTCAGTTGAAAGACTCTGCCTCCTTGAATAAGGTAGAAGAGTGATGTTGGATGACTTAGGCCATCAACTTCATGTTCCCACATGCACCCACACATGTGAGTCTACATTAGGTAAATATGAATACACGTACATGTACAAACACACTCACATATGAAAAAAATATATCCTGTGTTTGCCTTTACTTGGGATAATTGTTCTGACATCTTAACATTGATAGATACACTATGGTTTGTTATTATTTTTAGGTTATAAGTTTTTAAATAATCTATTTTTATTTTTATTATTGTGAGGCAGTGTCACTCTGACTGGCCTGGAACTGGCAGGGTAGACCAGATTGGCTCTGCTGTGGCATTGTTTCTGCCTTTGTCTCCCCAGTGGTAGGTTTGCAAGTGTGAAATTATTGTGCACAAGGCTAGAATAATATATTTTCCTGTTTCTCCTTAGGTAAACTGTAGAAAGCAGAATTTAACATAAATGAAGTAAAGTGCAAAGATAAAAAAGTGATGCTCACAGATGTGGAAAAGGATTCTCAACTATCCCTGTACATTAAACAAAACTAGTGAGCTTGTTCCCAGACTTCACCACATAACCACACATTTCAATTCACTTAGTGTGGAAGGATCCATAAATGTTAGCATGATTTAGAAAGTTCTCTAGTAATTCTAATGTACTAGGAAGCACTATGAAATGCTGCTTTTGTACTTGTGCAGAACCTCTGAGGTATGCTTTAAGCTTCAAGTGTGGTGGTAGATAGGATAAAAAAAAAACACTGTGTTGTGCTTTGAATGACCAAAACCTTCCAGCCTTTGACCTATGATATAGGCCAGAGCTACAAGATAGTTCTTATACCATGGGCATCAATAAAAGCTTCAAATTGGATAGTGCTGAGAAAACAGCTTTTAATGGGAGACAAGTAACTAACTGTGACACCCATTTTAGAAAGATTTGGAAATACATGAATTGTGACAACATTCTAAGGTTATGTAGCACGTGGTCCAGGTGACAGAGTCAACTAGGCCAATAGTATTCCTAGTTGCTTAGGACATATGGAACTCTTTCAAAAGCTGGGTCATGGATTCGGAGTTCTGAATTGGTCATTGGCCTTAACTATTAGATGTCCCTTAGGAGAAATATCAACAGTAAAGGAAGAATCTTAAAACCTAGGCAGATTCCAATGCTCACAGGAACAGATTAAATTAATCTGGAATGGGATCCAGTGAATTGGTATTTTATGTTTTTGTTTTGTTTCATCTTTACCAACTTGCTACTCAAGGTCACAACATACAAACGAGTTTTAAAACAAGTAACCTAGATGTCCCTATAAGGATTATTAAATGGCTTTCCTGATTCTTTCTAATAATACCTCCATTCCTCCTATAGATTCTATGGACATTCAAAAATTCTATCTATCCATCTAGCACAAAGGGAACTGAGGCACAGCATAGATGGTTGCTTTTCTCAGGGTCATCCAACTCAGTATTATATAGTCATAATACAGAAGTCGTATTAAGCACTGCTAGTGTTCAGATCTATGGCTTTTGAATCTAGTTCTATATAATTTGGTTTGCAAATGACTATGCCTATTAACTCATTATTGAAAATGAGTGGAATACATAGATACATATACATACATACATAATACGCTCATACATACATACATACATACATTTGTATTACATAGTCATACATACAGTTAGTATTGGAACTACTAGTGTTCCAGTCCATAACTTTTGGATTTCTAGCTCTATATAATTTTTTTGGTGAATGACCACTCCTATTAACTTATTACTAAAAATACATTCACTAAATTGTTTTTAATGGTTTTGGGGGAGGATGAGCAGTGGTTTTATACTTCAGGGGAGTATTTAGGTCTCAGGCTCTAAAGAACAGATATATTTGGAGGAACAGACAGAGTTAAGAATGTTGCCAAGGGAATCTCCATGAGAGTTAAATTTACTGAGAAGTCTTTATCTGAGAATCAAAGAAGGGAACTCCCAAGCCCTCAAGTGAGAGCTAGTAGGACTGAAACTATTGGTAAGTATTTTAGGTGATGGATATGCTAATAAGTGTGATTTAGTAATTCTGTGTGTGTGTGTGTGTGTGTGTGTATTTGTTTATCAATTTTGTGTGTATGGGCATTTTACCTTCATGCTTCTTTGTGCACCAAATGTATTCAGTACTCACGGAAGCTGAAGAGGGTTTCTGAGCCCCTGGAAGGGTGCTGGGAATTGAACCAGGGACTTCTGGAGGAGCACCCAGTTTTTTTTACCCATTGAGTCACCTCTTCAGCCATTATTTACTTTTTAAAAAATGCTAGAGACACAGTTACTCTGTTCTACATCCAATGTGATATAGCTTGTTATCTGCACATCTTAGATGTGTGTTTGATCTTACAAAAGCAGAAGGGTTATGGTGCGGATAAAACTTAAGAGGTTATAAATACTAAGATTATACCTGTAAAAAAATCCCAAAATTCCCTAAAGGAATTGAAAGTTTTTTTTTTTTTTAAGTTTTTAAAGATTTCTCCCATGTAAGAAAATTCTTGCTTTGTGATTCCTTTATTCTCCTCCTGCCCAGTATTAACACATTCTTTTAGTAGAAAATTGGATGGAGGATAGTTCCTTTGTTAGTTCTAGAAGGGGTGCTTTGTGTGGCTTTGGAACTGAATATTTCTGGGCTCTCCTTGAGGACTATGGCAAGAGTCTTCATTAACATTCAGTTGTAGAACTAGTGTACATAATTTTGAAAAGCAGTTTGTCACTGCAGCACCTTCATAGTTGCCAAAGAAAAACCCATGATCCAAGGTTGGAACAAAGGGAAGGTCAAATATGAAAGGTTAAAGCCAGGAAAAGTTTGGAATCATAGGTGGCTGGAGTGAAGCACAACAGCCCATGTGAACGGATTCCCTAGGTGGCACTGAGTAGTCAAGAGGCAACCTAAGTTCATGGAGGTGGGATATCAAAAGGAAATAGGAGTAGAATTCAATTGACCATTTTGGCAATGGTTTCCTTACCTGTGCAGCCTCTATGACACATAGTACTATAGAAAAGGGCAAAAAAGGCCATCACCCCAGACTAGAAGAGCAGGGAGAA
>BDUI01002178.1:56325-87862 GCA_002335545.1 Apodemus speciosus | reverse complement strand
CAGCTGCCACCACTGCCACCTCTGCTACCACCATCACCACCACCATCAAGACTACCATTGAATTAATATTTTGGGCCATTTAACTTTTACCTGTATGGAGAAAGGAGTAGTACTAAAATAGAAAAGACAAAATCCTAAGTTAAAGATTGAATTTCTGCATGTAATTTTAATTGCTGAAGTGATATAGAGTTATGCAGCAATGTTAGGGGTAAAATTAAAGCACTTGTTCCCAAATCTGGTGATTATTAAGGACAAGTATCTATAAAGATATTCTCTTCCAGTATCTTATGGCAATACTCTATTCCCTTTTACCAAAACAAACACTGTGAGTCTTTCTTTTTTGTCTTCCTTCCTTCCTTCCTTCCTTCCTTCCTTCCTTCCTTCCTTCCTCTTCCTCCTCCTTCTGCTGATGTTCAGTGTTGCGCCCATCCACTTAAAAGCTTCATAGCATTCCATCACATGAATGACCCAATGTTAAGCTTAGCAATAGATTGCATTATGTGGATTTGATCAAATGAAGCACTTATTAAATGTAAAAATTATGCATATTACTCCTAAATGTAAAATCAATTGCACGAATCAGTTACTGCCACACCATACCTTCTACCTGAACCAAGAGCTAACCAATTCTTTTTAAATCTATATATCCCAACTTGGTCCTAAAATATTTGTAGTGTTTATTTTCTTCTTTGCCTAGTTTTCTTTCTAAATGTAACATCATCATCATCATTAACATCATCATCATCTTGAGTATGTGTGTTGGTGGATGCGTGCACTTGCATGTATGCCTGTGTATCATGGTAGGTGTTTGATCAGAGAACAACTTGTGGAGTGGGTTTTCTCCTTCTACCTTTATTTGGGTTCTGGGTATCAAACTGAGCCAGGCTTGGACAGCAAGACTCTTTACTTACTGACCTCTCTCACTGGACCTAACTATTAGATTGATTTTCACAAATTGATTTGTAAGAAAACTTTATATATTTACGAAATATTGTTCTTTGAAGTGCCCTAATCCCCCAACCCACATTATAGCTTCTATTTTCATCTTGCTTATAGCATATTTTTGTGTGTTTTCAGAAAGAATTTATTTGCTTGTAGTAAAATTTACAATTTCTTTTATGGTTCATGAGCTGTAACTTTTGCCTAGAAACATATTTGGCACTTAAGGAAATCTAATATTGAGATTTCTACATAAAAGATCTAGAGTATACTATCATGAATACTTTAACAATTCCACAAACAACTAATTTAGACTATCAACTGGTTTTAGAACAAGAATGAATTAAAATCAAGCATTCAAGGTACTTTATATGAATTAGATACATAAAAAATAACCACTCTTTTCCCTGTAAGACAATTTTTAAACTTGTCTTGGTAGAAGTATATTTCAACATATTTTTTAAAGATTTATTTATTATTATATGTGAGTACACTGTAGCTGTCTTCAGACACTCCAGAAGAGGGCGTCAGATCTCCTTATGGATGGTTGTGAGCCACAATGCGGATACTGGGATTTGCACTCAGGACCTTCAGAAGAGCAGCCGGTGCTATTAACCGCTGAGCCATCTCTCCAGCTTCAACATATATATATATATATATATATATATATTTTAAAAAAAAATGCTAGTTTTACCCATTCTTAATATTTTAAAGATGTTTGCCTCACTGAATGGCAGCCAGCTCTTCTCTGCATCAATCTGTGGGTCGCCAATGTTTGGAGAAGCCTGTAAGGTTCATGTTTGTTTGATGTTTGTTTTTTGACTTTTGTTTGTTTTAAATTTGGAAGGTTATAAACATATCCTATTGAGGCAGGGAGATTGTTCTGTTAGTTTAGCAGTAAGTTGCATTGTGTTCACCATGCCCATCTTGTCTCTTTTTCTGGTTCCATATCCCCAACTCACTTGAGATTACATAGTCTAACAATTAATGACACTAGAAAAATTGACTAAACAAACAGCTGTCTTATGTTGGGCATCAACAACCTGTCTCCTATTCAGAGAAAATCCACTGATCTGCCTGAGCTTTAAACTCCCAATTGTGGTAGGTCTTCTTGAAGTCTCTGGTAAGGGTGATGTTACATAATACAGTAAGATTAGTCAGACTTAAGACATTTATAAGACTTAAATAGCAGCTCCAATCAACAGAGAAAGTACTGAAAGAATGATAGTCATAAAAAAGTATGCTTTGCTAGGTACAGAAGGTATAGAGTATGATGTATAAACAGGTATAAGTCACTAAAGTTGTATAAAATTGAGTATAGAAAGTTGATGAGAAGTTGGCCAATGAGATGACCACATTTATTTTTATTTATTTATTTATTTATTTATTTATTTATTTATTTATTTATATTTTAAACAGAGCTTCACTGTGTAATGCAGACTGACTTTGAACTCATGGTGATTCTGCTCTCTTAGGCCCTCCAATGCTAGGACTTTAGGCATAGTGCTGACCATGCTCAGATCTTCGTTTTGTTTTAATTGTTCAGTCTTTCTACTTTATGATTTGCTGAGGGATAACACCGTCCAATATTGTGAATGAGTTCCACCAACCCTACCTACTGGATTCAAATATAAGTGAAGGCTCTTGTGGCTTAGCCGTATGCCCTCACCTAGGACATCTCAGCTGATCTTCTAAGGCCTAGAGGTCAAGGACTGACACTATATGGAAGTGTGTGTGCACCTGACCTAAGAGATAATAGTTCTGGAAATGGGGTTCTTCTACTGTGGATCCCACGCTGTATTGCTGATGGTCTGCCAGGTGGCTGGAACTAAGCCTCGTGAATGCCAGTTAACAGTGAGGTAGGCCGAGCAGCAGTTGGCTTGACATAGAGTGAAGGTTGCTGCTGGGCAGGCATGTAGGGAAGGTGTCAGGAGCACTGTAACAAAGGGAAAAAGAGAAGCAGCTGGCCATCCATGGCTAGGGAATGTGTTTTATGTGAAAACAACCATTAACAAACAGAAACAGAAATTGTAGGGTGTCTCCCCTTGTTTCAGAAGCACCTCTGCCCGACAAGCATGCACATAAACAACAAAACCCAGGGAGACCATCTTGGTCTTGGTACTGCCAATTGCTGCCTGCCTAAAGGGACTTTTCTTTCCCAGTGACTTCTCGAAATTTTCAAATTTATCTCTGGTTGCAGAAGGAATATGCCACGAGGTAGGGTTTTGTGAGATACAGTAAGAAGAATGATCCACATGGGGAAGGAAAGAAGTACAAGCGGGTGAACTTGGTGAAAGAGGGAGACTATCTTCAACCACTCAAAAGCTTTGGCTGAGTGTACTCTGACTGCAGGTCAGGCAAAGAAAGCCAACTAGAAAGGCAGGGATCTGATCTGCGCTGCGGCAAAGGCAAGCCAAGCSCTTGCCACTCCTGGTCCTCCTTTCTGTCTCCCTCAATAGCTGGCTTTCTGGGGCTAATGCAGAGCACTCACTGGAGCAGCCTCGGGAGAACAGCTGGAGAAAGTGCACAGAAAGATAAAATTAATAGGAGCTCAGTGTAGCAGCAAATTCTAGCGCATGGCGCTCAGCTGACCCGTTAAATGAGCAATCCTGTTAAGTACATTAATCAGCACGGTATCGAGGGCCCATGGGAATGCTGCAGAAGATACTTAGGTTAGAAACTCTACACTCAGCCCTGCTTCGGTCAGGATCCTGCAGGTTCTTGGGTAAATAGTCTCTCTGCTTTGACGCTTAAAAGAGGGGTTTAGGGGCTGCCTAGTGTGGGGGACTGTGTTCAGAGCACTGCTGGTAAACCTCAGATTTAAGGAAGAGACTCTAGGTCTAGCTCTGAGACCACCCCAACTTCCCGGAAGGTTAACTACCTTCCCTAAGACCCCGGGGGAATGAAAAAAAACGGAGAGTTCAGGATCTTTAACACAGAAGGGGTTGGAAAAGAGTTCTCTTGCGTTCTGGGAAGCTTAATTATAACTAAAATTAGATAATCTGGCAGCCTTCGTCTTTAAAAAAAAAAAACCATTAAGTTCTGCCTTAAGCCAGCAGGGAACCAGGCAGGTGCATAGCCGGATGGACTACCTATCTTGTTCAGTGGCTGGAACTGGGGACCAGAAAAGCTGAAAAAACTTTGCGTTCCTGACTTTCCACACCTGCACTGAGCTGCACTACGCTCTCCTCATCCCTTTATGGCAGCCTAGTCTGGCAAGGACACTAGACGGCGCTGCAGCGACACGCTTCCCTTCTGGGGGAGGGGGGGGCGAGTAAGAAAAGCGCGTTTTTAAACCAGGGATGGGGGACTTCTTAGGGTTGGCAGCTTCTCCCTTCCACTCTCCTCATTCGGTATCCACTCTTGGCGCTTCCAAATCCAAAGGGGGTGTGAAAGAGGAGGAGGAGCAGAAGCAGCCCTTTGCAGTGACGTGCCAGAGTGGTCCTTCTCTAATTCGCACCTCCCGGTTGCAGTCAGTCAGCCAGGAGGCACCAAACTGTTAGCAACGAAGCCCAGGCTCTGGGTGACTTCCACTACCCTCCCACTTTCCTACTCCAGGCATATTTTGGAGCACTGGCGACAGTGGCAGGATGTGAGGAGAGCACAGCGCTTACTCCTCGCACTCCTCTCTTTGAGGGCTGAGGGGCTAGTGGCTTCTGCACCCTGGCTGGAGGGCTTCGGGAAGCGCTGGAGCCGCGCGGAGGGAGGCGGGTGAGCAGGGGTGCACGCTAGGCTGCCTGCACCGCAGCCTGGCTGAACTGGAGGCTCCGATGCTTTCTGGAGCTAGCTTGTCCCGCGAGTGGCGGTAGTACCGCCGACTGGGGTGCCCCGCATCCCGCGTCCCAGCGTGGCGCGCACTGTTGGGTTCGGTCTGAACCAGGTGCGGCTGGAAGGAAGCAGCACCAAAGCTAACTTGCTCCGAAGAATCTTGGAGGCGGGAACCTTAGAGAATCCAGTCACTGAGCTGAGAAATGGTACCTGCCATTCTAACTAAGAGGTCTAATGACTAGAAACCTCCTGTAACCTGTCCCCTATCCGGTACATCCCGAAGTCCACGGAAGCGTCACTGAACTCCAGGATTCTTTCGAACTTCCCAGGTATCCTCGCTGGCTAAGGACTGGGAGTGGAGTGAATCTGGTGGGGGACTTTGGGTCCCTGGCTTGGGGGAGACACCATCTTCCAAACGCCTCCTCCATCCCATTCATCTCTGGGCAGCTTTACTGGCAGTCCTGGGAGCCAACACCTGCGCTCTTTTGAACTCTGCTCTTCATCTCGCCCTGGACATGGAACTACACGCCTGAAACCTGCTGGACCTCGCTGGTTGTTTTGCAAGACTCCGGTAAGGCAAACTCGACTCTCCAGGACCGATAGTTGGCTTTTGTGTATAGGTGCTCTCAGGGGTATCTGGGAAGATAAGGCCATAGAAGCTCTAGTCCTCCTGAGCTGTGGGGTTTCCCCACTTGCAAACTAGCCAGTTTCTTTTATTTCTCTTTAAGTTCTCATTGAAAGTTTAGGACTAGGGGCTTCTTACCTGTAGGAGCCAGCTTGGTGTGTCAGGCAGCGGTGAGCCTGCGGTTTGTATTTTTCCAGCAAGATATTTGTGGTCTGCCAGTGACTCGCGCGGCTTTGCAGCCTAAATTTCCCACTGGGTGCTTCCGAAATCTTATTATTTTGGCTATGGCCAGGAGAGCAAGCCAAGGAAGACTGGGGGGGGGGGTGGTTCAGATGTTTGCCCGGCAGAGCAGCAGGGGTTTCCCAATATGGGCTCCTGTGACTGGGAATTCCTGTGAAACACAGGACTGGAGAGAGTGCTGGTGACCCTGAGCCCTTTCTGTCTTTCTGCCCTTACTAAAGCAAAGGTTGCATGCGTCTAGACACTCTTCTCATCCTGAGAAAAAAAAAAAACAAATCATTCCTGCCTCTTTGAGCAGGTGCTTTCCAGGTCATTTGAACCTTTCCTTTCTCTTCCTTGGGGGTAAAGATGGTCCATTATCAAGTTGCCCTTCAGATTCCTTCTGAGGAGAGCTCAGAAAGGGAGTTTAGATATCGTAACTCTCAATGGCTCTTCTTGATTTCAACCTCTGGTCCTGAACAAACAGCTTGATGTTACTACCACACGTTTAAAGAATGATTAAAAAAGAGAGAGAGAGAGAAAGAAGAAAAGAAAACTCTTTGGCAGAGACACTTGGAAAACTAAGTGCTACACTTCTCCATTTCAATGGTTTCTTTTGGTCCCTACAGCCCAGCATACTACTGCCCAGTATAAGAGAATTAGGAGTAGACATTAGGAGACAAATATTTAAGATTCATCTCTCCCTGCAAAAGTTGTCATTGGTATAAAGTACATCTGGCCTGACGGGTACCTGGGGAAAGGGATCTCTTTAAGATTATTATTATTATTATTATTATTATTATTATTATTATTATTATTATTATTGATGGTGAATGGGGTGGCGACACCTGCCCATCACTGACATATTCAACCACAGATTGTATAGAGTTTCAAGGAGTAATGGTGCTCCTTTTCTAATCAGGCAAAGCATGTGGCCAAGGCAGACCCAAAGACGGGAGAGAGGAAAGACATGTTCTTGAATATTTGCAAATTTCTTGAGCAGTGTACAGGCCAGGAAGAGTACCTCAGCTAAACCGTCCCTGGAAAGGAGGAAAGTAAGTGTCCCGGACTGGTGTGTGAGATTGTGGTAGACATAGGCTGTCCCTGACACTATCAGGGTTCTAATAGTGATAACCCTGTTTGCTAGCCGGCTCTGCTTACAGAGTCATGGACACTTTGCTTTCTGCTTTCGTCCTTGTCATGTGGCTCTGAACACAGTACTTCTCACCCTGCCCCCAGTGGAAATCAGGCATTTAACAGTGGACCTAGGGGACTGGAAATTCCCAGGTGTCTCAGACTCTAGGCTGCAGCCGGACTCACCCACCAGCCTCTTCTGCTGCCTCCACCAACTCTGCTCTGTGGCTACATCGCTGTCACACAGCTCAGTGGCTGGACCTGAAGCTGTGGCTACAGCTCTGAGCTGCTGCTGGCTTACTGTAAAAACTTTGCAATCTGCAGGCTGCCCTGGGCTAAACAGCCCGGAATTTACCAGGCAGATTTAAATCGAAAGCATTTAAATGCAGGTTAAAAGGCTGCTGCATCAAAGGCTCCAGGCTCACAGGCTCTAGCCCTTTCTGTGGGCTGAGGCACTGGAGTTGACTTTGAGATGCCTAACTGTGGCTGGCTATGCYTTTGTCCCACAGACTGAGGCCAGGTAATAGAGCATTATGCTTGGAATTTAAACAACTTTGTGAGATAGCTGCCCTCAGATTGAACAATGGGATGTTTTCAGTTTCTGAGGACTCTTACTGCTATTGAGTACATAAGCTAAAACAATCCTGAGGGTGGGGTTCTGGAGAACCTGGGAGTCTGGACAGTGACCCATGAAGGTGCCTTGGTTTACCAATTAGTGACCTGAGCCACAGCGACTCAGATGAATGCAAGGTTCTTGCTTGCCAGCAACAGGAAATGAAGCCTGTACTCACATGCATTGTTTCCTAGTGTCAATTGATGAGCAATTGGCTACTTGAGAATTGATGGCAAAAGGCTAGTTGAGAAACAGCCCAAGCTACTCACCTGAAATCTCTATCCACAGGTGTAAAACCAAGTGATGTTTTATTTTGCTTTAAGAGGGCATACTGTGATGGACCTGGCATTCTGAAGACAGCGGATCAAAAAATGACAATTCCTGTCTTGTTTAAGGCAATGAGTGTTATTTTCTTTAAATTGTTGGATTGCATTTAGGGAAGTGGCTTGGTGCAAAGATTTGCTATTTGGAAAAAATGGGGGAAACCGGGAAAGGAAAATGAGTCAAATGTGGTTGAAATAATCATAAATACTTCAGTAAAATGGAATTTTGAGCTCACATCTGTTCCTTAACAAAAACATGTGGTGATCTGAATAGATTCCATGACAGTTATAGCAGTCTGTGAGTAGTCCTTAAGTGGAAATGCATGCTGTTTTGTACATCCGGGTATTTTTATAACTGTGGTAGTAAGGATCACAAGAGGGTCAGTTAGAAGGAATGAACACACTGACTTCATGTGACAAGTGCTATATGCTTCTTAGTGAAAAGGCATTGTAATAAAGTCGGCATCTTATTGAACACTCCACAGGTTGAGCTCTTTAGAAATAAAATGCAAATGTAAGAAAAATCCGGACTATCCTTTAAGTGTGAGCTAACAGGATTTCTCCAGTCAAGTTTCTATCCATCACCATTAAAACATATATCCTCTGTTCCAATGAACCTTGCTTTGGCCATCTTATGTTACATTTCTCTTTAAATCTCCTATCTTCAAGTTACTATTCTTGCATGCTTTAAGTTTTTTTTTTTACCTGATTTGTTATTTGGGTATCTTATAAGCATATAAAATATTAAGTCATTTCTTGACATATATAGCAGATTAATTCTAGGACATCAAGTATACCAAAATCCATGGCTATTCATGGCCCTTATATAAAATGCTATAATATATTTGCCTATAATTTATATACATTCTTGCATATATTTTAAGCCATCTCCAGGTTGCTTATATCTAACATAGTGTCAGTGCTATATAGTTATTATACTAAAGTGTTTTAGGGAATAATAAAGTCTATACTTGTTCCTTTATTATATATATATATATATATATATACATATATATATATATATATATGTATATGACAAATGCAGAACCTGTGGATATGGAAGGCAAACTGTAATCAAACACTAATTTAATGTTTTCTTTCAAGTAAACCTTTGTTTTTGTCTGTTTCTATTAATGAATCTACTATTCCTTATTCTTAGGATTTGTGATCTTATTCATTTGCGAGACTTGAGTGTTCTCTATCCACTCTTGCTTCTGTACATCTTTTCTTAATTAAATACTTTGAGCTTTATCTCTGGAATATGTTCTCTACTTTTCAGTGTTACTACTACCACCCAGATCATCTATATTCTTGATGTGGCCTCTTATAAAAGTTTCTAATTGTTATCTTTGGTTTACTCTCCAAATCACAGTTTGACTAATCTTCCTGAGAATCATTTGGTTCTTTGCTGATTTTTTTTTGCCAAAATCATTAGAAAATTAAATCTGGTAAAATAGTTATAACAGTTTATACATTCAGATTTTATATAGTTTCTATGCGAATGTTTTAATATAAAATCAGAATGGGGTTTGAAACTTGAGTTTTCTAAATTTTAGTAACTATATGATTCGTTTATAATTAAAATATTTTAACTGTAAAAATATTAAGTGAAAATGAATTCTAGGAGGTACAGCTTGTTATCAAGTCTGAATAATTTCAAACTCCAGTTGGTGGGTATATAATATAGATCACCTTTGAACCATAGTTATCTACAATTGTACCAATGTTCTAGCATGATCAACTATTTAGTAGAGGCGCAAACATCAGATTTGAGACATTGAACATTTATTACTAATTTTGAAAAACATTGTATCATTCTTTCTATATCTAGTGACCTATACCACATATTATGTTGTCCATTTTCACTTTAAGGAAATTAATGTTTTATATTTATTCTTAATGTTATTTTGAGTTTTATTTTTATTATATATGCATATATATGTATACATAAATTTTGCCTCCATGTATGTGTGTTCACAACATACGTGCAATATTAGAGGAGGCCAGAAGAGGGTGTTTAATATTCTGAAACTGCAGTGATAGACTGTAGTGAACTATCATGTGAGTGCTGGGAATTGAATAAGAAAACCCCATAAGAGCTGGCAGTATTATTAACTACTGAGCCATCTCCCAGTCATTATACCTTTTAAATCACTGTGACAGTAATATCATCTTCCTTTTGTGGTAAGTTATTGTTCTCAATCTGTTTTCTTTGTTCTGGTTTACTTGGATGTGTGTCAACATAGGAAACATCTAGCCCATTATACTTTTTAATGAAATTTTAACATTTATTCTTGCCGTACTTGGTTTGTGCTCTATTAATGATTTTGTCTTTTCTGTACCTTGTTTAATGTTTAAATAGATTTGTGAAGTGGGTAACATTTATACATTGTAAAACTGTGTATTATTGTTACCACATATGTATGATTGCTCTGGAATCATAAGCTCAGATCTGAGGCATACTTTCTTCTCCTCTAATAATTCTGTGTTTGCTCTAAAGTCTACTAGATAGATAGATAGATAGTGACAGTGATCTGATAAAATGTTCTTCTCTTTTTATTAGCTATGAAACCAAGTCTAAATTCTTTGACCGATATATAAGGCCCTTTGAATTCAGTCTCACTCTATTCACTCAATAAGCCCCACTTCTCTATTTTCCTGCACTTACAGTGATCTAGAGCAGACACTTATCTTATGTGACCTTTGTCACTCCTCCTCTGTGCTGCCAATATCATTCTTTCATTCTTCTTCCTCTCTACTCTACTCTTTTGCCTGTTGAACATTCTTGAGGCAGTTTGTCACCTCTTTCACACAACTGTCTTTTGTTTTAGTGCCCCAGAGCAAAAATACTTCCTCTCTGTTTGGAATTTGCCCGGCACTTTTGTTAGATTCTATTCTATGGCATTGTTGTTCTTATACAACAGTTACTGTTATTTGTGCATCATTTATCTCCTCCAGTGAATTTAAAATTTTCTTAAGTCTGTACTACATGTTTTTTTTGTACAATGCCAATCATACAGAGCACATCCATTACATATTTATGTAGTGGGATTAGCTTTAATAGCACATAACAGGTTAGCTTTAGAATTTGACTGAAGATGTGTAACTATATAACAGTCTCAAATTAAGCAGGAAATTGTCAAGCCTATTGTCTGTCAATAGTGCTATGAAATGTGATGGTCCCAACTTTTTAAAATTGCTATACTCTAAATGGGATCTATCCAAATAAACATGAGACTGTATAGATTTAAGTTGATTGTATTTAAGTAAAGTACCTGTCATCAGTCCATTAGCCCCATTTCAAGTGCTCAGTTTTCATACAGAGCTAGTGTTTACCTTATTGAAACGTGGAGATGCAGTAAACTGAAATCACCATGAAGGTTTACATCAGGTTTCTTTCTGCCACAACATGTATGCAAAGGTGTATGCTTTTCCATATACAGCTGTTCAAAGTTCAGTGTTCTCAGAAGACAATTGAGTTAATAATATTGTAGGAGTCATTTTGATTCTTTGGCAGAAAATTGAATATTTATGTCACTTCAAACACTATAATTTCCAGATGAAGATGTGAAGAAAAATTACAAGGAACCCATGCTCTGACATATAAATTATGCTGGACACCTGATAAAAAGGTAGTGGTACTTATGTAGAAATGGGCAAATCAGTGTAATATCACAGGAATATTTAAGGAATAAACTCAGGTACACTCTGAATTTTAAGAAATGGTAAATGTGACATTTCCAATTTATGCAGAAGGAAAATACAGATCTTTCAATAAATATGTCTCGGGGCAACAAGGTTAAAAAGAGAGAAAAAGTTTAATAAAAGTATACTCATGTTCATTGTTTAAAACTAATTTAATTACAACAGGACCAAAGATCTAAATGTGAAAAATAGAAAAATGAAAAAAAGCATACTAAAATATTTTATATTTTAAAACATTTTATTCCTTATTATTTTATAACCTAAATATGAAGAAGGGTTTTTTTTAATCATTTCATGAGAACCAAAACCTCAATGAGGAATATGAATACTTTTAACCTTCAGAAATACCAAAATATGTTGCATAGGCCATTAGATAGAATATAAAAATAAATTTGCACAAAATAAAAGCAATTTTAGAGCAAATTGGGGAAAATTGTGAGCAAAATATTCACAAAAGAGA
Organism: Apodemus speciosus; assembly: GCA_002335545.1. Lineage (NCBI taxonomy): Eukaryota > Metazoa > Chordata > Mammalia > Rodentia > Muridae > Apodemus > Apodemus speciosus. Next base: position 76,076 of record BDUI01002178.1, on the reverse strand, counting down.
AGATATGTAATACCCTCTGCAAACAAGTGATTTTCACATGTCAGATTAAGAAAATTTGAAGGCTTAACAAAGACATAGCAATGGAAAGGCTGAGAATATGGCTGACCTAACGCCCTATTTAAGTTGGTCCGTTTCTAGCAGTTGAGCTGATGCTCATACAGAGAGAGATGAAACAACTTCTTTGATTTCATAGGTTCACCAAGAATTTAGTCTAAGACAATAAATGGAAATTCTTAAAATAAGTGAAGAACAAGTTCTGTTTCTAGCAGCAATTGCTTATTGCTACTCAGTATTGCTATTCTCAGTATGAAATCCTCAGACGTCCAATCTGTTGTGGCAGTGCCTATTATGCTTAAAGAGTTTGTAAGATAAGCTGGTCAAAATTAGATGCTAACTTGAGAAGAACTGAAGGGTTGAATGAAAAATAAAAAGAGAAAACTATAAATTACTAAAATAAAAAGTAACACAGGGAATCATTTTTATAATCATAAAAATAAAGATAAAAATGAAAATTTCAATGGCTAATTTTACGTAATGCCAAACATGCATATCTGTAAAATATACAAGAAATAATGATAAACTGAAACAAATAACTAATACATGACAGATATAAATATACATTTACTCTCAAGCACAACTCTCACAAACTATGCTGTAAACATATTTTACATATTCTATAGAGTGTTTAAATGCTTTTGTAGCGTGATAGATGTTTACATTTTTTTTTTTTTTTTGGAATTGGAAAATTCTATTTACCATTACTTTCCAGTTCTTTTAACATATCATTTAATGGATGGCTTTGATATGGAGTTCTGAGTACTGTTATAATTGGTTTGTATGTATTAATTAATTTCATTCTCATTATTTATTACATTGAAAGGGGAGTGAATAGTATGGTTTTTGAAGTACAAGGGTCTAACCCCAGGGCCTTGAGCATGATGAGAAAACATTCTATTTCTGAGCCATATAGCCAGTATGGTAGTGATTTCAGTACTATTGTTCAGAAAGGGAAATTTAAACACAAAATGTGGACATTTCCTGAGGTGATATATATATGAAAGCAACTGATTTAAAAAAGAGGTCATAGTGCCACACCTCTCCTGGGCCTGTGCTACACAGTAGAGCTGGCCTCCTTGGTATAGACATGGGTGAGCCCACCTGGAAGGCATGAGAGCAGGAGAGCTGTCCCTGCCCCTTGCCAGCTGAGGTTTGAGATGAGCCTGCCAGGGCAGTGCTGAAGAGCTCCACCTGGTGGTGTGGGCATAGGAAAGCAGGCAGGTCTCCCCCAATATCTACTCAGTCTATGAAGTACTGGTCTATGTGAAAGGGCGAGTCCTGCAGATCCAAAATGGCAGGACCTCCATGACATAGGACAGCATCAATTCTAAAACAAATCCCAGGGAGAATCCAGTATTGATAGTGCATCAGAAGCCAGAGCAGAAGCCTTGAACCAGAGCAATGACTCATTGCAATGAACATTTGCAAGTAAAGATGTATGAACAGAGGAATATATTGTGGGATACACTGTGACATACTCCAGCTTCCACAACAAAATTTTGTTTGGTTTTTATTTTTATTTTTACTTTTATTTTTTTATTTCCTTTTGTGGGGGTTGGAAGGGGTACATGACATAAAGTTCACAAAGAGTCAATAGTTGTTTTTTAAAAAGGCGGTTATACATTTGAAAGAGAACAAGGAACAGTATTTGGGAGAGTTTAGAGGGAGGGAAAAGAAGGTATAATGTATATAACACAATTACATTATATTACAATCTCAAAAGCGAAGAAGTCCTAAACTTAAAGAACTATTGAAATTGCTCCCCGAGGTGAAACCAAGTCAAACTAGTTTTTAAAATAATACATTTAAATCTGATGCACAACTATATATATATATGGATATATATTCACATATATCCATATATACATATATATGTAAAGAAGATTTTCAAATTTTATATAATTGGGATATGTGACTTCTTTATCAGAGCATGCATGCTATCAAAATTCAATTAACAGCTAAAATTAAGTCTGAAATTTTGATTTTATTTTTTCCTTTCTTAAAAATAGTGTTTTAAAATATTAGTACCATGGCACATGTTAATAAAAACACCAGTTATTTGCAGGTCGTAATTGAATTCTGTTCCCATAAAGGTAATGCATTTTATAAATAATGGGGCAATAATATAATACACTTGAAAGGAAAGAAATGCCCAATAATTTCAAATCTGAGGATTATTACTTCTTTAATATTGCTTCATTTCTTATCTAGCTACTCTTGCTGATATGTTCTAGATTCATTATCTAGTCGGTAAACCTACAGAAAAATTTCCAGTCTTGAATTAAGCCAATAACCATTTTTTTCTACTCCCATGTATGTATGGCTGAACCCTTCCAGTGAAGATATCTATGCTAGAACCTACCTGTCCTTAAATGAGTGCTTGGTTTATGACTCCATCTGTAGCCCACCATGCTGCTAAGCAGATTTTACATGAACCCAGTCATTCTTCTGTACCATCTGTTTCACATGGTAGCCATTCCAAACATTGACCACACATTTCTATTAAAGAATATATTTTTGGCTTTGTACTTCATGGTCAGACTTAAGTTTCTAACTGTAATCATTCTCTCCTTATTTCCACTCCCCTGCTTCTACATAGATTTCCCTCCAATTTAATCAAAGAAAACACACACACACACACACACACACACACACACACACACACACACACACACACACACACACACACACATATATATATATATATATATATATATATATATATATATATATATAGAGAGAGAGAGAGAGAGAGAGAGAGAGAGAGAGCATGCTTATGCACATTTGTGGTAGATTATTGCAAAGGGTAACAAACGTTTTGGTTAGACTTCTGTTCCTTCTGTGAAGTACCAGTCATTATCATTTGTTGAAATTAAATTGGGAGGGAATTGATAAGCATATTTGAATTATTTAAGTAAAACTTTGGAATTAGGAGGAAAGAGGCCTTTAGTAAAAGCAGAAGAGTAGGTAGCATTCTATGCTCAAATGAAGATGAAAGTCATGAATTTATATGCAAAATTTCTTCAAGCTGTGCTCAGTGTGCCAATTGAAGTAGTGGAGAAATGTGCTAATCCTTGTTTGGGTTTCCTCAGAGAATTCAGCAGAAGAGCAAAGGTGAAGATAGTACAGGTTGCAAGAAGCAATGCGCTAGGAATTAAAACAACTCAGGAAAAAGGAAACATTGTGAGGTGGGAAGAAAGCACAAGGATAGGTAGGATCTGTGTGAAGCTAACTTAAGTATAGGTGATGAGGCAAGCTAAAGTGACTTGAGTCCATATGAACAGAAGAACATTTTAGAATTTGTATCCATTAGGAGCTAGAATTCTGATAATGACGGATTCTTATTGGAACATTAGTTTAGGTAAAGCTAAATAGATGACTTCCTACTAGTAAAATAAGAACATTTATGAAGATTAATATGAATATGTTTCTCACTGTCAAAGAAGACAAAAAATGACATGATGTTCACAGGGAAGAGGTTAGTTGTGTGTGTGTGTGTGTGTGTGTGTGTGTGTGTGTTGTATATATAAAATGATATATAGTATAAAATGGGAAAGAGAATTTGGATTGTTTCTAAATTAATGCATTATGGGGAGAAGATTAGAAGGGGTAAAGACGTGATCTTTTCACACATGTTATTTATTTTTTGCTTAATTACAATAAAGTACTATTTTATAGTTTGAAAAATTAAAAAAATGAAGAAAAATGAAAAAGAAAAAGGTTTAGATGGCTACTCTATCTTTTTCTTTACCACATGGTAATAGGTTTGCACTGAGTCTTTCTGATAGGCATGGCAACTTTCATTTAAAAAATTCCTACTGCCTTTTAGTCATGGTCGTAGCTCATGTAATTTATAATTTTCTTCTGTTAGAAATCTTGGCAGAAAGTGTAGTCTAAAAGAAAAAAAAAACTGACTCCTTTAAATAGATCACAGTGGGTGGGCAGAGTGGTTTCAGGACCTTGGGCAGGAAATGTCACTACAGGGCTACTTTAGTCACCAAAGCAAATGGTTGAAGACTGTTTTCTACTTAGGAGCTTTTTCAACATTTGGGTCAGGAACCACAGAGAGCTCCCTCCTGAGTCTAGAGTTCTTTTCACGGGCATTGTATTTATTACTTTATACGTTTAGCAAATACTGCCCTAAAGGAGACCCTTTAGTCATTTAGTTCACAAAGGACCAAACTTAAAGAAATAACTGTTTTACTGAGCACATATGACATGTCAGACACTGACAATTGTGGAGTATGTCTGAGAGGGAGGCTCCTATTTGCAGAGGCAAGAAGAATATGATAAAAGAGAATAGCTAAGGTAACAGAAAGTGCTGTATTGGTATTTCTAACCTCAACTCTGTCCAATTTTCCCTATATCATGCTCTACACCCTTTAGCATGGCACTTGCCCAGATGGACCCAAGGTTCCTCCTCTATAGAGTGGGAAGACTGAACTACATCAATGATTTTCAGAGTTTAGAATGTATTTGAATTATCTAGGGTGCTTATTACAGAAGCAGCTTCCTGTGACCTCCCAGTCTGATTTATTGAATCAGATTATCTGGGAGGGGGAGGACAGAAATAGGCATTTTTAACAAGCTCCCCTGGTAGTTCTGATACAAGTCGATCTTGAAGCAAGTTTTGGACTTTATGGTCTTTTCCAGTTCCAATATTCAATTACACGCCATCCAGGTAGCTTTGGTTGGAATGTGCTTAAAAGGAGAAGTGGGGTAAAAGGAATGATTTCTTTCATTCAATAATTCTGAAGTCAGCAAATACTTATTAAGTTTCCATTTTCTGCCCATTGCATACTAGTTTATCCATATATATTTTATTGATTTTCATGTCACAGAGAGAAACTAGGGAATTATCACTTAATAGAGAGTAATGCTATTATTGGGGGCTGGTGATCTGGCTCAGTGGATAAATGTGCTTGCTGGCAAGTCTGATGATCCTAGTTTGAGCCTCAGGAATCCAAGAGTAGAAGGAGAGAAATGATTTGTACAGATTGTCTTGACTTCCACAAAGGCACCATCACATGTACACACCTACCTATTCACATACAAATGAATATAAAGGAATACATGCAATAAAATGTAAATAGTTGTATTTTTAATATCTTAATCAGTACATAGTGATGTGCATATGAAATAGAATTTGATAGACTAATTATGAGACTAGACTGTTGGCTTAGCTGTTAAGAATACTTGTTGGTCTTGTAGAGGACTCAGCTTTGGTCACCTGTACCCATTTGATGGCTCACAACCATCTGTTTACTCCAGTTACATAGTATCTGAAGCTATCATCTGGCTTCTACAGCATCAAGCATGCATATTTTGACCCACATATATTCATGCAAAACACTCATACACATAAAATTATTTTAAAATCTGAAAATATTTTTAAAACTCAATTATAAATAATCATAAAATACTAAAATCAACCTAAAATATCTGACAATTTGTGAGTAGGTAGGCAAATTGTAAATGCACACACACATATGAATGTTAACATAAAAAGAATTAAATACTGCAACAGCATAGATGAATTAGAAAATATTAGACTAAGTGAAGGGAACTTGTTAAGAATGAATTCACTCTAATATTGTCTTTGTATAAAACATTCAGAATAGTCAAATCAATGGGGGTGGTAAATTAGTTTCCAATAACTAGATTTGTTTCTTGAAGTTAGGTAAATAGGGTACAACTGAAAATTAGTAATGTGTCCATTTTTGGCTGACAAAAGTGGTCATAAAACGGTTGTAATTTTTGCAAATTCTGAATACTCTAAAATTTAATGAATCACACACTGTCAATGAAGGAATTTATGATCTATAAAGCATATTGTACTAATCACAATATATGTGTATATCTGCATATATATACATAATATTACATATTACTTACTAACCTTCTGCCAAATTGGAAGAAAGTATAAGATTCCTTAGTAAAAGTAGATTCATGGCTCAGGATGTAGTTAAGTGATAGAGTGCTTCTCTAGCATATGCAAATACTGCATTCAATATTTAGCATCAAAATATAAATGGAAACCTAAATGGCTGGTAGTTTTATCAGTCTTTTTAATACATTCATTAAAAAAAAAAAAACCCGTTTCAACTCCATTGGGACTTAGGAATCAGTCCTCCTGAGGAATTTGCTAGTTAATAGCATGTCAACATTTGTTGCATTTGCTTTAATTAAATCCAAGAGTTTCTGTGCATGATCAAAACACAGGAACTTATGTGGTTACACTTGGCCTTACTAGATTTTGTAGCTGTGAAAATAACATCATAGATTAACTGCATTGAAGAGAGGTTTCACAATGGAATGCTACCAATGCGGAATTATTTAGGCACAACATATTTTAGATTGACAATCCAGAGAACCAAATAACCCTATTAAAAATGGGGTACAAACTAAACAAAGAATTCTCAACTGAGGAATTTTGAATGGCCAAGAAGCACCTAAAAAAATGTTCAACATCCTTAGTCATCAGGAAAATGCAAATCAAGACAACCCTGAGATTCTACCTCACACCAGTCAGAATGGCTAAGATTAAAAACTCAGAGAACAGCAGGTGTTGGCAAGGATGTGGAGAAAGAAAGAGGAACACTCTTCCACTGCTGGTGGGATTGCAAGCTGGTACAACCACTCTGGAAATCAGTCTGGTAGTTCTTCAGAAAACTGGACATAATACTACCTGACTACCCAGCTATACCACTCCTGGGCATATACCCAAAAGATGCTCTAACATATAACAAGGACACAAGCTCCACTATGTTCATAGCAGTCTTATTTATAATAGCCAGAAGCTGCAAAGAACCCAAATGTCCTTCAACAGAGAAATGGATTCAGAAAATGTGGTACATTTGCACAATGGAGTACCACTCAGATGTTAAAAATGATGACTTCATGAAATTAACAGGCAAATGGATGGAAGTAGAAAATATCCTGAGTGAGGTAACCAATACCCCAAAAGCTGTACTCACTGATAAGTGGATATTATCCCAAAAGCTCAGAATATGAACAATACAACTCACAGACCCTATGAACCTTAACAAGAAGGAAGATCCAAGGGTGGATGCCTTAACCCTACTTACAAGGGAGAACAAAGTAAAGAAAGGGAGGGAGGGACCTGGTTGGGAGAGGGGAGCAGAAGGAAAAAGGGGGGTGAGATCAGGTATGGAAAGGGACTGGAGAGCACTACCGAGGGTCCAGTCCGCAGAATGAAAAGGAATATGTAGCAGTGGGGGTGGGAAACAGAGTGGAACCACTAGAATGTCCCAGACACCAGGGAAGTGAGAGGTTCCCAGGACCCAATGGGGATGACATTAACTGAAATACCCAACAGTAGGGAGATCGAACCTGAAGAGACCACCTCCAGTACATAGGCAGGGCCCCCAGTTGAGGGATGAGACCACCCACCCATCTCAAAATGTTCATCCAAGAACTGTTCCTGTCTAAAGGAAACACAGACAAAAAATGGAGCAGAGATTGAACGAAAGGCAGTCCACAGACTGCCCCACCTTGGGATCCATTCCATCCTTAGACACCAAATCCCCGACACTAGTGCTGAAGCCAGGATGTGCTTGCAGAATGTATGAACTTTTAAGAAAGAAACAACCCTTTCTTAATGTCTGTGATATGAGTACACTGTATAAAACACATTGGATCTTGATTGATGTTAAATTCCTCTACCATATTTCTCTTGGGAAACTAGAAAGGACCATCATTCAAATAAAATTATTTTGTTTTTCATAATGTGTGCAGATGTAGCCACTTACTACATAATGCACACATGCATATATGACATAAAGATTTTTAATGCCTAAATATTAATCACATGTCCAAAACTATTAACTAATGGCTAATGGCTGGTATGAAAACTTTGTGAAGAGATTAGTGGTATATAGGAGAGTATGCATATATGTAGAAACAATACCCCTTTACAGGATATAGATTGAAATTTAATTGAATTGTTTGACTGCCACCCTCCCATCAATTTTATTAGTCTTCATGGAACAACAACAACAAAAAAGATTTTAGGAGATCCACATAGCAGTGAAAAACTGGCCTAGACACATCCCAATTTGAGCCTTTGGTTCTTTTTGCTTCTAAAAATCACAAGAAACTACAATCATGTCTTGAGATTAACTGACAATTGAATCTCAGGAGTCCATTTGCTTCAGAAGAGCACATACAAGTTGCTAGTTTTATTTGAAGGTGCATAATTTAAAATGTTTCTATATTGTATAGTAGTTTATGACTTTTCTGGCATTTGTATTTTGAATATTTCTTTGGGGCTTCAGAACAACTCTTTACGATAAGGAAAGCATGGTTCTAAATATCAATTCAATTCAAACCATGCAGCATTGAGATATCAATAGGCATGTAGTTTAGTTGTTCCAGTCCACTTTACAGGTACTGAACCTGACAGGTCAATGGTTGTCTCAAGGTGATATTTAATTGAATGACAAATATCAAATGACACTCTGGAGTAGAAAAAAAATATCTAAACAGCCAGTAGCACTTGAACATGGAAATGTCTAATTTGGGGTGGGTGCTAGTTTGCTTTCTGTTGCTATGATAAAACACTTGTACTAAAAGCAACTTGGGAGGAAAAGGTTAACTACATCTTATACTTCCAAGTCTCAGTCGACTGTCAAAGGAAATCAGAGCAGGAACGGAAGGCAGGACCTATGGAGTAACACTGCTTACTGGCTTGGTCACTGGATCATGTTCATATGGATTTCTTATATAGCCCAGACCCACATGTCTAGGGATAGTACCACCCATGGTGGGCTGAGCTCTCCCACATCAATGATCAATCAAGCACATCTTTTACAGACATGGTCACAGGCCAATATGATTGAGGCAATTCTTTAGTTGAGGTCTGCTCTTCCCAAATAATTCAAGATTTTGCCAAGTTGACAATAAAACTAACCATCACAGGGTCTAGCAAAGTCTTTTCTCTCCCTCAGTATTTTTTCTATACTCCAGTTTGACTCTTTCCCGTCATTGACATTACTATAATCTTTTAAACATATATAGCTTCTGTAGCTTCCAAAGCAGTTAAATCCCCATCAGTGGGCATAAAGTTTCTTGGTCTGACAATCTTTCTTTTATGTTGCCTTTAGTTATTTCAGGTTGCCTGAGGTGCCATATTGATTAAGCTACATTCTGGTGAACTAAATATATGTAGAATATTATATGGCTCCCCTACTGTGCACAGAACTATAAATTAATGGATCTCTCTTGTTGACATCATAAAGTATGCAGGCCTGAAGCACAACTGTAATATTCCTTGTAGGACCATGTATTTTTACTTGTAATGCTCAAAAAATGAATAGTTGTTCATAGGTGAACTGAACTGAAATCTATGACAGAACATGGATGTTTATATATGTGGTGACACAATGTGAGAAAGATGACAGGGAGGAGATACAAAGTGAATGCCAGAAAGAGCCAAGGACAGGAAAAAATAAAATGAACCAGAATCATGGTACCCTTTCACTTTGAAGATCATGGTGAGATTTAATCAATACATCAATCCTGAATTTGGTTAGAGGGTATAAAACATATTTCATTTTACTTTTTTATTGGTGTTTTGTGTCCCCAAGTATAATTGAATCTGTAACAGCAGTGTAGAGCCAGGTCATTTGGGAGATTGATTAGGAGTAAGATGTATCAGGTGAGTGTGTGTATGTAGGGTAAATTCTGATAATAAAAGATCTTCAAGCAGCACTGATTGAATAGTAATTAAAAAAATGTGGGTACAATTGTTACTGGTCTACATCCTGTTCCTCTCTTTCACTCTGTTTCCTAAGCTTCACAGTAGGCAGTCATGTCATTCAAATATGTCCCACCAGGCCCCCCCAATTCAATATAAACACCCACAAATCACTATGTTGGGAGGCACTGCTTAAATTCATGTCCCCTGTAACCTATTTCTGTTCCCTACACCTGCTTGCCCCTGCTCTGCTCCTCTCCCCATCACCTCTCCCATCCAGTTTCTTCCCTCAGTCTACCTCCAATATTTATTTCCCCTTCTCAGAAGATTCAATCAGCCCCGCCCCCTTAGGCCTTCATTGCTATTTGGCTTCTTTGGGTTTGTAGATTGTAGCATGGTTAACCTATACTTACTTACAAGTGAGTATATACCATTATGTCCTTTTGTCTGGGCTACCATACTGAGGATATTTTCTAGTTACATTGATTTGCCTGAAAATTTCATTATGTCCTTGTTTTAAATAGCTGAGTATTATTCCATTGAGTAAATGAACCACTTTTTCTTTTCCCATTCTTCTGTTGAGGGACATTTGGGTTGTTTCCAGTTTCTCAGTATTATTAGTAGAGATGCTATGAGCATAGTTGAGCAAGAGTCCTTGTGCAATGATAGTACATCTTTCAGGTATATGCCCAGGAGTGGTATATCTGAGTCTTGCGGCAGAATTATTCCCAATTTTCTGAGAAACAACCAAATTGATTTCCAAAGTAGTTGTACAAATGTGTACTCCCATAGCAATGGAGGTGTGTTCTCCATGCTCCACCTCCTCATCAGCATGTGTTGTCCCTTGAGTTTTGATCTTAGCCATACTGAGGGGTGTGAGGTGGAATCTCAGTTGATTTGATTTGTATTTTCCTGACGACTAAGAATGTTGAACATTTCTTTATGTGTTTCTTGGCCATAGAGGCTCCTCTGTTGGGAATTGTCTATTTAACTCTGTACCCCATTTTTTAATTGTGTCATTTGGTTTGTTGGTGTCTAGTTTCTTGAGTTCTTTATATATTTTGGATATTAGCTCTCTGTCAGATGTAGGGGTAGTGAATATCTTTTCCCATTCTGTAGGCTGCAGTTTTCTCATGTTGATGGTGTCCTTTGACCCGCAGAAGCTTTTCAGTTTTATGAGGTCCTATTTATTAATTGTTGATATTAGTACCTGGGCCATTGGTGTTCTGTTCGGGAAGTTGTCTCCTATACCAATGAATGCAAGGCTATTCCCCACTTTCTCTTCTGTTAGATTTAGTGTATCTTGTTTTATGTTGAGGTTTTTGATCCACTTGGACATGAGTTTTGTGCAGGGTAATAAATATGGATCTCTTTGCATTCTATGTGCAGACAACCAGTTAGACCAATACTATTTGTTGAAGATGCTGAAACTCCTACAAGTGGGAGATATGGAGCCTGAAGTGGCTACTTACTGTATCCAGGAAGGACTCCCAGTTGAGGGTAAAGGACATCAACATACCCACAAAATGTTTTATCCCAAACTTATCCTGCTTACAAGAACTGTAGGGGTAAAATTAGAGCAGAGACTGAGGGAATGGCCAATCAATGACTGGCCCAAATTGAGACCCATCCCATATGCAAGAACCAATCCCAAACTCTATTAATGATACTTTGTTTGCCTTGCAGACAGAAGGCAAGCATAACTGTACTCTGAAAGTATCTACCCAGAAGCTGACTCAAACAGATATAGAGACCCACAGCCAAACATTAGAAGGAACAAGGGAGTCTTGTGGAAAAGTTCAGGGAAGGATTGAGGGCCCCTTAGGGGATAGGGACTTCACAAAACCAATAGAGCCAACTAACCTTAGACCCTTTGGTGCTCCCAGAGACTGAATCACTGAACAATGAGCAAGCATGGACCACACATATGCTCCCCTGCACATATTTAGCAGACATATAGCTTGGTCTTTGTGTGAGTCCCCCAACAACTGCAATGGGGGCTGTCCAAGAATTGGTTTCCTGAGGATCCTGTTTCCCTAACTGGGCTGCCTTTGAGGCCTCAGTAGGAGAGTATATTCCTAGTCCTGCAGTGGCTTGATGTGCTAGAGTTGGTACAAAGGGGGTTGAGGGGGGGACTCTCCCTTCTCAGAGGAGAAGTGGAGGGGGATGGAGGGAGGGGCCTTATGAGGAGGGGGCTGGGAGGAGAGGAGGTGGCTGTGATCAGTTTGTTAAGTGAATAAATAATTAATGGAAAAATAAATTCATGGAATTTCACATTGTATGTGATTCATCCCAGACCTTAGATTAACTGCTACTAAACTAAACTCCCCTTTGGACTGTGAAATTTCATTTCCTGCAATAGCCAGCTGTCAGGTCACAAGAAACTTTTCTGAAACACCCACAAGGATTGTCTTTGGGCTTTCAAGCCAAACATATTAGTTATCATGTATTAATTTTTAATGCTTTAATTTGACCAACAGCAGATTGTTGTTTGTGAAGTGCCTGAACTAGAAATTTTTCCCTTTCTTAACTCCAAAAGTAACTTTTATTATTTTTCTTTCTCTTGATAAGTTCTGAAAGTATTTGACAAACTTCTGCATGGATAACCTCGTTCTTTTTTATCTGTGGTGTAACCCTTCTTAGGTCATTGAAAAGAACAGCTTCTCAGTTCTGGATCTAGGGAAGGGAAGAACAACATCCTTCTGTCTTCATGCTTTTTGGGAGAGGATCAAAGTGCCTTTAATCTGTAAGGACCATGAAAGGAACCAAATAAATATCAAGGGTTAAATGCTTAATTCAAATTAGTTCTGTGGGTCCATGCAAGACGCTTACTTTCTGTGAGCTTGCTTAGGTCACTGTATGTACACAGAGAAGACAATAATAGCAAACTTTAAGTGGTTTATGGAATTAGATGAATGATTTAAATAAAGGATTTAGGACAGTTATTGCCTAAGCTATGTTCAACAACTGCCACCACAGAAGCCCAGGTTTATGCACTGAGATCTGGTTGATTTCATAGGCCTAAGGTGGTGCCACAGGCAGGTGTGTTTTAATAATACTCATTGAGGACTCTGACAATATCCTCTAAATTACAAAGTATTTCAATAGATAATATTCTTTATATTCTCCCCCATCCCGTTCCCCCCTCTCTCTCTCTTTATGTGCATATCTGTGTCTATCTCTGTGTCTGTATGTCTCTCTGTTTGTCTCTTTCTCTTTCTCTGCTAGAGATAAAATTTATATAACCCAAGATAGCCTTAAACTTACTGTGAGATTGTAGAGTAGTAAGTATTGTATGGGAAAACAATGTGCATTTAACTTTAAATCACCATGGGTAATTTCTATTTAGGGGTCTGTTTATTACCCTTAGAAAAACACTGCTATAAAAGAATCATATTTATCGCTATTCCTTTTCTATCATGTATATTTATCATGCCAATTTTTTAAGACAACTATTGGAACAGCTGTGCCACTCAGGTAATGCTGCTGACTCCCTTTCAGTGGGACAAAAGGCAAAAGTTACAGAGTATTTTCAATCATCAAAATGAATCAGCACAAGTATGCATCCTATGTCTCCTGCCCAATGGCATATAATTACAAAATGGCTACTGGAGATACATTCAAATTGTCTCTAACCACAGAATTAAGAAAAGCCAATTTAGCAGGTAGGAAGATAACCTTTGACAATGGAAATCATACTTTGACCCCACGTCATTAGAAATGTGCCCTAATTATGTTACTGAGTTGGCTAGCCAATAAATACATGGAAAAATATAGGAGGAAGGAGGTAGGATAACTGAGATTATATCAGACATCAATTATACCACTGCTGCTTAATGAACCTGATGATTTTTTTTTCATTTTAGTTGCAAAATGCTGTATCTTATTGCTTTGAAATACATTTCCATTGTGGCATACCTGAAAAAAGAAAAATGAGTGCTTTGAGGAATTTGGAATCCTCATTTGTCCTTAGCCCATGCTGTGTAACACCTGGCTCTCCACTTATTGCAGAAATGGAATTTTCCTTTCACAGTGATTTTCTAGGTCTCCCTAACATTTTGAAAATATATGTGGCTCTATAGCAATGAGTTCTACATGGCTTTCTATATGACTTCTATACGGATAGCTAAGTTGTCTCCTTTAGTTTTTTGAGTCTCATTCCTTTTCAGGTCAATGGCACTGGCCCTAATCTTTCTCATAGTCTTATGCAAGGCAGAAATTTATTGATTTATTTATTTTTGTAGTTTAGGATTAGTTAGTATTTGCTAGGAATTAGAAATGGAGGAAGGCCTTTTATGAATGTCCTTTAAAAAAAATAAAAAATGGAAAATCATGACACCTTTGGTTCTTTTGGGGATGGGAAAAATTGGATATCTTTTTATAACCAGCAATTTACTTTATTGTTACCTTTGTAAAATTCTTAAATAATTTTAAACATTTATATACTTGGCTGGAGGCATTCCCATCCCACTCAGTTTAATGATGCTTTGCTTGCATGGGTATGAATGGGGGTTATTTACTGGAACAAGGGCAATTTATCAGAGATGACACCACTAAGGATTATGTAGTTCTTCCTTCATTATCCATCAACTTCCCATGTGTCTTCAGGGGGGCATGCATGATGAAATGGTGACCATTCTAGTCTTGTATGGATCTTGTGTAGGTAACTACAATTGCATTGAGTTTAACATTGCAATGGTCATGTCTTGTGCGGAAGACATTTTCACAGCATTCCTAATAAGCCTCTTGCTCTTAAATTCTTTCTCCCTCTTCTTCACAGATGCTTCTTGAGCCTTTGGGGGATGATACAGATGTCCCATTAAATCAAAGCACTCTATAGTTGCTTACTGCCCATGCTTTGACCATGTGTGAATTCCTGTTTTAACTACCACATACTGTAAAAGAAATCTTCTATGATGAAGATGGAAATTTACATTAACCCATTCATATAAACATATATAACAGGAAAGCACTTTGACCGTGTGTTTATTTAGCAAAATGGAAATAGTAGATGCTTCCCTACACCTAGTGGCCTCACCAATTATGGGTTCTCAACCAAGTTTACAGTACCAGGTATGAGATATCTCCTGTGTTGCCTAACTTAAATCAGCAGAACACATGTGACATGAAAGTAAAGGGACAGGACGCGGGGGATAGAGATATATAAATTTGGTTAGAGATACACAAGAGGACTGGAGAGAAAAAAGAGGCAGAAGGACAAAAGTAAGTATCCATGAAAAGCTACAACTTTATAATTCTATTAAAAACATGTTTCATTGTTTTTATTTTATTTTATTTTATATTTTCATTTTAATTTTTACACTTTACATACATTATAGCCGGACCATAATTTCCCCTACCTTCACTCCTGCCTGACCACCCCCAGCTTCCCTCACTCCTACAGCCACTCCTCCCCCATTTCCCTTCCAAAAAAAAAAAAAGAAAATGAGGAGAGCAGGACTCCCAGTGATATCAACTGAACAGGGCAAAACAAATTACAGTAAGACTAGGCACAAACCCTCATATTAAGCTTGGACAAGGTGATCCAGTAGGAGAAAAAGGGTCCCAAGTGCAGGCACAAGAGTCAAACACAGCTCCCCTGCTGTTGTTAGGGGGCCCACAAGAATACCAAGATATCCAAGCAGAGGACCTAACCCAGAGTCTTACAGGCTCCCCAATTATCATTTCAGTCTCTGTGAGCCCCTATGAGCCCTGTTTACTTTATTCTGTGGGCATATTAATGTGGTATCCTTGACCCCTCTGGCTCCTTCTCATTTCTCTTCTTTGGAGTTCTCCTGGATTTGCCTAGTATTTGGCTATCGGTATAACACTCTGTATCTGTGCCTATCAGTTACCAGACAATGACAGTTGGGCTAGACACTGATTTTTGAGTATAGCAGGATATCATTAGGAATCATTTCATTGACATTTTTGTCAGTTATATTTGGTTCTATCCTGGGTCTCTGGGCTGACCAGCCTCTACTTCCTGGCCATCCCCACAGTGTCAGAAATGGGCTCTCATGTTCTGGGCCTCAAGTTCGACTAGTCAGTTTCTCACTCCTACAAGTTCTACCCCAGCACATCTTGCAAGCACTACATATTGTAAGTTGAARGATTTGTGGCTGTGTTGATGTCCAAGTCTAACTCCTAGGAACCTTGCTTGGTTACAAGAGAGGGAAGGTTCAGGTTCTATATTCTCCATCCCTAGTAGTGTTACTTTCATAGATTCCAGGGAGTTTCCACTACACAATGTTCCTTCTACATTGCCTGCCATGCTCAAATGCCCACTGATTTCAGCCATTTCTCCCAGTACTACCAATGCCACTTTCAGCCTGAACCCTCCTGTTCCCATCCCCATGTGCCACCCAGTCCACTTGAATAATCTATTCTGTTTCCCCTTCCCATGGAAATCCATCTGTCCCCACTTCATCCTTGTTTGGTACTTAGAGTTGTGGGTTGTAACATGATTATCCTTTACTTAAGAGCTAATTTCCACTTATAACTGAATATATACAGTGCTTCTTCTTTCTGGTTCTGTGTTACCTCACACAGGATGAGTTTTTCCTAGTTCCATACATTTTCCAGAAAATTTCACAATGTTATTGCTTTTAACAGCTGAGTAATACTCTATTGTGTAAATGTACCACATTTTCTTTACCCATTCTAGATGTTAGGGGACATCTAGATTGTTTTCAGTCTGGCTATTATGAATAAAACTGTTGTGGAGATGGTTGAACAAGTGTCCATGTTGGGATGGCATACCCTTTATGTATATGCCAAAGAGTGGTATATCAGATCTTGATGTAGATCTGTTCCCAATTTTCTGAGTAACCACTATATTGATTTCCATAGTGGCTGTGAAAGTTTGCACTCCCACCATCAATGGAGGAGTGTTCTTCTTGCTCCATATCCTTGCCAGCATAAGTTGCCACTTATGTTTTGATCTTAGATATTCTCATAGATATAAGATGAAACCTCAAAGTACTTTTGATTTCCATTTCCCTGATGGCCAGGATGATGAACATTTTTTGTTTCTCTGGCATTTGAAATTCCTCTGTTGAGAATTTTCTGTTTAGATCTATACTCCATTTTTAAAAATGGTTTGTTGATATCTAGTTTCTTGAGGATTTTATGTATTTTGGATATTAGCCCTCTTTTGGATATGGGATTAGTGAAAATTTTTATCATTTGGTAGATGGCCATTTTTGTCCTATTGATGTTGTTCTTTGCTTTACAGAAGCTTTTCAATTTAATGGGGTCCCTGTAATTAATTGCCAATCTTAGTGCCTGTGCTATTGGTATTCTTTTCAGGAAGTTGTCTCGTATTCCAATGTGTTCAAGATTATTTTCCATTTTTCTTCTATTAGGTTTAGCATATCTGGTATTAGTATATTGAGGTATTTGATCTACCTGGACTTGAACTTTGTGTAGGGTTATAGAAATGTATCTATTTTCATTCTTCTACATGCAGACATGCAGTAAGACCATCACCATTTGTTGAAGATGTTTTCCTTTTTTACGTTGTGTATTGGTGGCATCTTTATTAAAAATCAAGTGTTGATTTACATCTGGGTATTCAGTTAGATTCCATTGATCAATTGATCTACTTTTAATGCCAATACCACGAGGTTATTTTTTTTTTTCAACTCTATAGTACAGCTTGAAATCAGAGATCGTGATATCTCCAGATGTTCTTTATATTTCAGGATTATTTTAGCTATCCTTGTTTTTTTTTTTTTTTGTTTTGTTTTGTCTTGTTTTTCCATGTGAAGTTGAGTACTGTCCTTTCAAGGTCAATAAATGATAATGTGTTGGAATTTTAATGAGGATTGCGTTGAATCTATAGATTGCTTTTTGTAAGATGGCCATTTTATAAATTGTTTTTTGAATTTATATTCCAAATGTTGCCTCACTTCCAGGTCCTCATTCCAAGAATTCCTTACCCCTTCCCCCCTCCCCTTTGACTCTGAGAGGGTACTTCCCCAACCCCACTTCCTACTTCATCCCACTTTCCCACTTCATTCCCTCCCCCCATTTCCCTTCCCTGCAGCTTCAAGTCTCTACAGGATTAAGTATAGTCTCTCCCACTGAGGCCAGACAAGGGTACATATATGCCAGAAGCCTCAGATCATCTGAAATGCCCAACAGTGGGGAGATAGAACCCAAAGAGATCACCTCTAGTAGATAGACAGGGCCCTCCAGTGGAGGCATGGAGTCACCAACCTACCTTCAAAATGACCATTTTTTAGTATGTTAATCCTACCAATCTATGAGCATAAGAGATCTATCTTCTGATATGTTTTTTGATTTCTGTCTTTAAAAAAAATTGAAGTTATTGTTGTACACATTTTTCGCTTGCTTGGTTGGAGTTAACCCATGATAATTTATATTACTTGAGGCTATTTTGAATGTTGTTTCCCTGATTTCTTTATCAGTCTGTTTGTCATTTGTGTATAAGAGAGCTACTGATTTTTTTGAGTTAATCTTTTATCCAGATGTCAGTAAATGAGTTTTTCAGTTGTAGGAGTTCTCTGGTAGAATTGAGGGGGGGTTGCTTATGCATACTATCATGTCATTTGAAATTCATAATACTTTGGCTTCTTCCTTTGCAATTTATATCCACTTGATCTTCTTCAGTTGTCTTATTGCTGTAGCTAAATCTTCAATTACTCTATTGAATAGATATGGAGAAAGTTGGATTGCTGTATCCTGTTTTTTACTTTAGTGGAATTGCTTTCTATCAGCTTACTGTAAACACTGGACAGTAGGTTGGGCCAGTGCTGGGGGAGCATTGTTAGCTCCCAAACAGTGAGCTTACCTGGAGTTTTGAGTGCTGGCTTGGCATCTGGTGGATTAGGAGGCTTCTGCATGGAGGTGTGGGCTAGCATAGGGTGAGGAGGAGAGGAGATGAGGAGAGGAAGAGAGGAGGAGAGGAGGCACAGTTGCCTGTAGGCAGTGGGCACTGAAAAAATATGCACAGGTGGGGGCTTACCTGGAGTTCTGGGTGTTCACATACTCTATTTTTTAACCAAAAAGTTTTGAATGGAGGTACATATGCTTAATTGGTAGATGATGTTCCTTGCAGAAATAAAAGGTAATTAAATGAAAATCCCAGTGCTAGGTATGGGATAATTTGCTGCAAACTGTTGGTCAGGAAGGTATCACAGGATCCCAAAACATTACAAGCTACTGCAGGTGCTTTTAATTGCCAACCTGAACAAAATTGTTAAACATTATTGCTAAAGGCTGAGTTTGTTTGAGAAACAAAGCTGAATAGGAGCTAGAAGTTTGGGCTTTGAGATCTAGAAGGTTCTATGCAAGCTGCTGTTGGAGAAAAATAACCAGTGTCCCTACCCAGATGTGCATGTATCCAACAAGCTGCAATAATGAAATTTCTGGCAAAGTTATTGTACCCATTAGTACAATAGTGGCATGACTATTATTGTGGCAATATTTATTGTCTTAAAACTACTCATGAAACGTAGAAACATAAATTAACTTAGATTTAGATACATTTGCTCTAAGATTTTAAAGTTGCATAGAAAAGTATTTTCAGGCTTTACGAGTTAACTTTTATTCTTGCAACATTCTATACAGGACAATGTTTATTTAAGAGAATGGAATTAATAGTGGAATATTTATGAATACAAGAAAATAAGTTATGAGTTAAGCATTCAGAAAGTTTGGGATATTTTGGAAAAGTATATTCAATATTAACTGACATTCTAATAATTTGAAAAATCCAAATCTGAAATATTTCTGGCCCAGAGCATTTTATAAAAGGTATACACTAACTTTGTTTATTCATATTCTTGTATGTTTTAATGTCCATTGGGGATTTATGAATAACATCAAATAGTATTGTCTCCATAGATAAATGTTTACTTTGGAGAAACTGTAGTTCTTTTCTTTTATTTTTTTATTAGATATATTCTTTATTTATATTTCAAATGTCCCCTTTCCTGGTTCCCCCCCC
>BDUI01002178.1:28784-43252 GCA_002335545.1 Apodemus speciosus | reverse complement strand
AAAAAAAAAGAAGGAATGGATGGTATTTAGGCATCTCGAAACCTATAGACCATTTTCAAACTTCTTCACCACCTTTAAATCTATTTTGAGGTGATCTTGGTAACTTGTGCGCAATAGAAATCTAGTTCCATTTATTTGCATGTGGGCACCCAATGTTTCAAGGAACACATATTGAGGATGCTATGCTTTTCCCATCCATGTTCTTTTTTCCCCTCTTTCTATATGATTTATTTATAAATACAAGTTATTTCTAGGAACTCCTTTTTTGTTCCTTTGTTCTGTGTCTGCTTTTATTCCAACATTGACTATTTTGATTACTACAACTTCAGGTTATATTTTTGAACACAGATAGACGAATACATCCTGCTTTGTTTTGTTGGTGTCCTTGTCCACCCTTCAAATCTCTGAACTACTATTAAGGTTTTATTTCTGCTGAAAAAGCAAAAGAATGCTTTGGCTATTGGAGATTTCATGGTTTCCTATGAATCTCAAGACTGAATTTTCTCATTATATGAAGAATGGTATTGATATTTTATGGGAATTTCATTGCATATTTAAATAGTTTTGGATCTTAAGGACATTTCAACAATAGTGGTTTTATTCTAGTCCACAAACACAGGCTATTGTTTCATTTACTTGTATTTTCTTTATTAGTGTTTTATAATTTTCATGTCAGAGATCCTTCATGTTCTTGGTTAAATTCCTTAAAAATATGTTAATGATATATTTGTAGCCATTAAAAATGGAATTACTCCTTGCTATTTTACCAGATAGCTCCACACAGTGCACAGAAGAACTATAGATTAAAAATATATAATTCTTTATGATTGGAAGGATCTATGCATACCACAGCACATGATTGGAAGGATCTATGCATACCACAGCACATGTATAGAGGTTAGAAGAAAACTTGCAGGAATCATTTCTGTCCTCTACTATGTTGATTTCAGGGATTTATTTCTGGCTATCAGGCTTCTTGGCAAGTACATTTACCCTCTTATCCATCTTTCAGACCCAGATTTTTGTGTGTATCTTCTTATGGCCAGTGATTTTTCTTAATTTGTTTATTATTTCCAAGAGAATTTTACCATGAGCTGTTAACAAGCAGTTGAGTAATGTTAAATTTAGACCTCAAAAATTTGTAATTTATCAGTAATTCTGAAAAATGAACATATTATTTATCATGGTAACTTCAATTTGGTATGCTTGTGCGTGGGCTGAGCCCTATCCCCATGTTGGATGCTAACTATAAAAAGAAATGAAATTTCTAAACCTTTAATTTTTTTCTTATGGGAATTTCAAGTTCTTCTACCTTTATTTCTTCCGCCCCCACATTTTTATTTGCTGTTGTCCCTCACTTCTATATTGTGTTCCATGTACATCAAAGCACTGAAATGTTGTGAGTATAGTGTGCTGCTTATACACACACACACACACACACACACACACACACACACACACACACACACACACACACACACACACATACACATTCCCCCTGCTTGGTTGATGTATCAGTATAGTTCCTTTCTCTCAAACATTTCTTATAAATTTGTACTTTCTTCTTTAAAATTTATTTTATTATGTATTACTGCTTTGCCTACATGTATATTGGTGCACCACATGAATGTCTATTGACCCCAGAGGTCAGAAGAGACATTAGATACCCTGCAACTGGAATGATGCATGGTTTATGAACTGCTATAAAAACATTGGCAACCTAATCTGAATCCTCTGCAAGTTCTGCAAATGCTGTCAACCCCTGAACCATCTTTTCAGTCTTTATGCTGTTCTTTCATATTGCAGCTCAGAGAGGGGTTCGTTATTGAGCTCTGGTCTACCACTGACCCTGCTTATGTCCTCTGTGCTTTGTCAACATTTCGTTTATTCTATTTATCCCTACCCCAATATTGCAACATACTTGTTTCTTGTCTTGTCTTTGGAATACACTAAATCAGAGTTTGTTTTCTTATCTGTATTTCTTTCACAAGCAGTACAGAGCATTTAGCTTGGAAAAGTGTTCTAAACCAATAGGAACTGGTGTATGAATGAAGCAGGCATTATATGTCTTTTTGGAACTTGTGTGTATTAATTAGTTAATTCCATTATCCTAGAACCTAGGACATGAACTAGAATTTAATGCTAGCAACAAACTTTCTGGACTTGATGTCATGATTTCTGAATTGTGGTTTTATTTGGAGCACATTTTTTCCTTCCTCACTACTCATTCGATGCATATAGTGTTGCCCTAGCATATATATTAATATTGTGTTCTAAAACATAATAAATGTTTCTTGCTTGTCTGAATTTCTCTAATGTTCCTGTCACTGTTGACTGTCAATCCTATTGTCTATCAAATGGCTTATGAAAGTGCTAATCGAAAGGATTATGAAGTGCTATGACATTTTAGTTGTCATGTTTAGACAGAACACTAAAATGGTGCTTTTTTATTAATCTAACAAATATTTGCTGAATACCTACTCTTATGTCAGATAATACCATTCAGTGAAATCACACTGATGTATTCCTGCCCCTTTGGTCATTGTACTCTATTGAAGAGCACAAGCAATATCTAGTAGATTAATGAATATGTTATTACAAGACGCAACTAATGCAATGGTGGTAATAAATAGTCAGATGTTATGGAGAATAAGGAAGAGCAACAGGAGGGGGAAAGAGTGAAGAACTTTAGAAGAGTGTTAAAGAAAGCATCTCTGATATTTAAATAGGAACTCAAAGCATGAGAAATTTTAACAATGTGATTATTTAGGGCACACAGTATGCAGGGTAAAATGTACAAGGTTTATTCTGGGTGGTTTTGTGTGTCAATTTGACACAGGCTGGAGTTATCACAGAGAAAGGAGCTTCAGTTGGAGAAGTGCCTCCATGAGATCCAGCTTTAAGGCAATTTCTCAATTAGTGATTAAGGGGGGAGGGCCCCTTGTGGGTGGTGCCATCCCTGGGTAGTCCTGGGTTCTATAAGAAAGTAAGCTGAGCAAGTCAGGGGAAGCAAGCCAGTAAGAAACATCCCTCCATGGCCTCTGCATCAGCTTCTGCTTCCTGACCTGCTTGAGTTCCAGTCCTGACTTCCTTTAGTGATGAACAGCAGTGTGGAAGTGTAAGCTCAATAAACCCTTTCCTCTCCAACTTGCTTCTTGGTCATGATGTTTGTGCAGGAATAGAAACCCTGACTAAGACAAGTTTCATGAAACAAATTGATTATCTTTATGGAATGATAATTGGTTATGTAGAGAAAATATAGTTGAAATTTAGAGTAAGGGGAAATGAAAGAAATAGCAGGGGTGAAGATAATGCAGGGCCTTGAATGTCATGTTCAGGTATGAAGAGCTTGTCTTGTAGAGAGTAAAAAGCCACTGGAAATACTGAAGAGAATGATGCAGCCAAATTCATATGAAAATTTCACTCTGGATACTGGGTGGGAAATAGAATGGAAGGGTGTTAGGATGCAGGAACAACAGGTGTGGTCTGCTGCAACAGTTTGGGAGAGAGAGTGTCAAACTTAACAATTCTGAAGAAATGGAAAGAAATGCCAGACATGGGGAATTATTTTGAGATGCACATTAATTGCTCTTATAATTGTCTTTTACACTAACTACCAAGGAGGGAAGAAGAAAGAGTGAAAGGGTATGTCTCTGCCTGGCTTTGGGGCACACGTGAATAGTTGAATGAGTGAGAAAAGTGTTTTTGTAGCTATTATTAAAATGGCAGCTATATTGATGGTAATGAAGATAATTTTTGATTAACTACAGCCGGGGGACAGATAAAAGGGGAAATCTGTTCATGGCTTTTTTTTTTTTAGCTTGCTTGAAGAAATTAAAATATTCTATGTATTTTAATTTTTCAAGTCACCTTGCTGCTTGATTTAAGACATTTGTTTTCATTTTTGCCCCCTCTGTAAAGTGTCCAGGATTATATTAAGTCTGTACCACTAATAATGAAAGGATCTTTCTGGGTGGTGTCATACATACCTGTAATCCCAGGATTGGAAGGAGAAACAGGGATTGGAAGAGGAAAACAGGTGTGACAAATTTATGGCCAGCCTGAAATTTTAAAATGAAAAGAAAGAAAGAAAGAAAGAGAGAGAGAGAGAGAGAGAGAGAAAGAAGGAAGGAAGGAAGGAAAGGAAGGAAGGAAGGAAGGAAGGAAGGAAGAAAGAAAGAAAGAAAGAAAGAAAGAAAGAAAGAAAGAAAGAAAGAAAGAAAGAAAAGAAAAAGAAAGGTGAAGGTGTGTGGACGAATAAATGAAAAGATCTGATTGTATAAATGGTACATATTTTTTAAATGTGCATATGCCAGTCTTTATCAAAGTAATATATAAAGACCTCAAACATTAAAAGTCACCAAAGGATCATGTCTCAAAATGAAAATATTTGAATAACCAACCATCTAATTAGTATCTCTGGGCTTGGCGCCCAGGAGTCTCGGGTATTTTTCTACAGGCTGACATTTGAAAAGCACTGCTATAGATAACCTTTCTTAACCTTTTTGGAGTTCCCCAGTCCCATTTAGCTCTCTGGTGAAGAATCAAAACTATTTCTTCTCAGAAACCTTTTATACATGCACAAAATAAAATACAATGGAGCATAAAGAAACCCAAGCATACTGAAATACAGTCATCAAGATATTTTCAAAACATATTGTACATAGTCATTTTCATGCTTTTTGTTAACATGTTAAATAATGAGATCTAACAGATGGCCTAATAGAACCATAATTTAAAGTACTGAATGAGCATAAAGAAAATTTTGGGACATTTGCCACGATTTTAATGGGATATAAATTATCTTTAATTTCTATTAGTGACAAAGCTATAGATACTACTATCTGTGATTTGTTGTCTAGATTCATAATGGAAGGAAATGCTACATTTCTATGAGCTGTGAATGAAAATAATGATAACATGTTTTGTTGTCTGGATTCATAATGGAAGGAAATGCTACATTTCTAGGAGCTGTGAGTGAAAGGAATGACAATATGGTTCTCCCAACCCAGGTTCAAAGGTATCAGGTTTAGAAGCTGTGCTTTGAGTTTGTAACCAGGTCATGCAGAAAATAGTGAGAATGTAATGAAGTTAGGAACTAGGATGAAATACTAGTCAAAGGATCAAATTCTGCAGATGAAGTCAGGAAGCCACGATATTTAGTACTGTTAATTAAAATTACTGAAGGAGAAGTCAAATTACTAAACAACTGTCCCTGCATTGTCTGCCTCTTAACTAATAGGTTTGGCTGGCTGCTTGATCCTATTTGTACACAGGCAGGCTTATATGTACAATCTTGCCATTGTGCATCCCCCCTTGCACCTAGTTCCTTTAGAAAGCATCTATGGAAAAATGTTTATATTGTTACTGTGTGTGTGTATGTGTGTTGTTGTTGTGTTGTTTATATACAGGTATGTGTGAACGTCTCTGAAGATCAGAGGTCAACGTCAAGTGTCTTCCTAAATTGCTTCTTAACCTTCATTTTTGTGATATGGTTTCTCACTGAACCTGAAACTTGCTGAGTTGGGCTAGACTAGCTGGTCAACAAGTTCCTGGGTTTCTCTTGTGTCTGCCTCCACAGTACTAGAATTACAGGTGTACACATGTCTGTTATTTTAGCAAGGGTTTAAGAGATCCAAATTCAGGTCCTCTTGTTTGTTTGGCAATTAGTTTTTACTGACTGATTTGTCTTGTCAGCTCCTAATTGTTACTGTTTTGTTATTTTTCTAGAATGTTGAAAGAGATCCCAGCATGAGAACTATGCATATATGGCAGTGGTAGACTTGGGAAAAAGCAGTTTTTAAAACAGTAAGAAATATGCCTTAACTTGGACATAGAGTGGGTTAGTAGGAAAGGAAGAAAATTAACTTAATAAACTTAATTAACCTAAGTCCTGAAAGCACTTTCTGAGCATATATATGATGAGTTAGGGTTTCATAAAGAGGTTATAAATAGTAAGAAACAAAAACAAAATGAGCCATGGTAGTGTATTTTGTTTAATATAATTAATTATCTAAAGTGTGTGTGTGTGTGTGTGTGTGTGTGTGTGTGTGTGTCTGTCTGTCTGTCTGTCTGTGTGAGAGAGAGACAGATGGAGATGTGTTCTTGAGAGAAATAAATCTGCTAGCAAAATGGAGAAAGGCAAATCACTTTCAAGTCTTTGGTAAGAACCCAATAACCTCATTGGGAAAATTGTGGCTCTGTGAAGCAAGGCAGTGATCAGCAGAGTTCACAGAAACGGAAACATACAAAAGATGTTAATGATTGAATTGGATGTGTCCCATAAAGAAAAGGACTTTAGGGATGTCTTTGAATTTCTAGCTTGAAGTTCATATGAATGGCGATACGATTAACAGATCTCTACATCATGAGAGCCACAGCAAGTTTCTGGAATAGTAATACTTTTATTTGCTCCATGGGGCCCGAAAGAATGATTTATATATACTGTGTGTTATAATGGTTAGTTTAAATGAATTGGCAAAAGGTCCAGTGGAAGTATTAAACACACACACATACACACACACACACACACACACACACACACACACACTTAAAGATGCTAACTGACATATCAAATGAATTACTCAATGATTAAAACCTATTATTCATTGAGCTTCATATTGAAAAAGTTCCATGCCTCATAACTCATAACAAGTGTTCTGACACAACAGTCTAAGATGTTCACTCATCCATATGTGTTATGTGAGGGTATTCTTCTCATTCTTTTATTAAAAATAGATTTTTCATATGATATAACATGATTATGTTTTTTCTTCCCTCTAGTCCTCCAAGTTTCTTCCTACTTCTCCCTCTTCTGTCTCTTGTTAGAAATCAGATGTGTATTTAAGGGATAACAATAAAATAAAATAAAATAAAATAAAATAAAATAAAATAGATAAAAACAAACAATTCGGAATAATACAAAACAATCAAACAGAAGGAAAAATACAAACAAAATGCACAGAGATCGTTATAGATGTAGAGATTCACTAATTTTGACACAAGGAACCTCCAAAGATGCTGCTAGGTTTATTTTATGTTATCTATCTACAGCTGAGGATGAGCCCTACCATTAAGGGTTGTTTGTTTCCCCCAGTGAGATTCTCTAGAAAAAAAACCTAATTTTTCACTTGCAGGTGGCTACCAATTGGAGAGAGCATCTAGGTTAGAGATGGGGGTACGTGTCTACCTCTTCCACCTCAAGGACCTCATTTGGCACAGACCCACGTAGACCCTGAGTATGCTGCTACCATATCTGCGAGTTCACATGTATTACACCCTATTGTATCTAGAAGGCCTTGATTCCTTGGTGTCCTCTGTCTCCTCTGGCTTGTATACTCTTTTGTGCCTACTCCTCTGTAGATTTCTCTGAGCCCCTGGGTCAGGATTTGATGGAGGCATCTTGTTTAGGCTCAAATGTTCCAAGGTCTTTCATTTTCTGTATAATGTCTGGCTATGGGTCTCTCCGTGTTGTCCTATCTACTAAAGGAGGAAACTTCTCTGATGATGGCTGAAAAAGGCATTAATCTATGAATATAGTAGAATGATATTTGGAGTCATTCTATTGCTGCATTTCTTTACTAAAACATTAGTATTTGGTTATATCTTAGGTTCTTGGTCATCAAAGCAGTGTTGGGTATGGGTTACATCTCATAGAGTGGGCCCTATATCAAATCAGATATTGGTTGTTTATTCCCACAAGCTTTATGCCCTTATTGCACTGGTGTGTCTTACAGGCAGGACAACATTGTAGATCAAGGGGTTTGTAACTGATGTTAATGTTTCTCCTTGGTAGAGTCCAGAGTACTTTCCTGTATGAACAATATTAATACATAGGGGCCAAGCACTATGTAAGTTTCAGCTTGACTTGTCCATGTTCAGTGAGTTGTATGGGTATTCAGTAATGGGGTCTTGCCATCAATTTGTGGAGATCAACCTATTGTTTTAATAATAGCCAAGGTTGCTTGGGCCTTCCATGGGACTCATTTGGCCAACACAATCCCAGTACTGTAAGCTTCATTTGGTGACAAAAGACGGCCAGTTGGAGATCTATCTTCCTTTGGCCATTTAATTAGGCAGCCTTCATATATATGGAAACTTCGACTGTATTAGGTTTCCATACTACCTACCCCTCAAATGACCCTCAATTTTATATCTTTCCCTATATTACCTCTCTTATCCCCTTCTCCATCTTCACTTGACCCTGCCATTCCATCTCCCTTCTGTGTATCATTATCTAGTCTGTTTCCCTTTTCTAATGAGATCTATCTGACTCTAATATCTAGTCTCTTCCCCTATACACAATTTATTTGGTTTTATGAATTATAGCTTAGTTCGCATTGAATAAAGAACTTAAATTCACATGTAAGTGAAGACATATCATATGTGTTGTTCTGAAACCTCACTCAGGAGCTCATGGTTTCATTTTTTGACTGCTGAGTAATACTCTATTGTATAAATATACCATATTTTTATCTACTCTTCTATTGAAGGACAACTAATTTGTTTCCAATCTCTAGCTGTTATGATGAGAACAACAATGAACATGGTTGAGCAAATATCTCTAGTGGAATGAAACCTCCTTTTGGTATATACTGAAGAAGAGTATAGCTGGATCTTGATGTAGACTGATTCTCACCTTTCTGAGTAACTTCCATATTGATTTCCATAATGGCTGTACAAGTTTTCAGTCCAATCAGCAATGGATGAGTGTTCCCCTTTCTCCGTATCTTCACCAGCATGAGATATCATTTGTTTTACTGATCTTAGCTGTTCTGATGGGTATAAGATGAAATCTATGTGAAGGCTTTTTATGTGTTTTGTTTGATTTTTAAATATTGACAAGTCTTATTTTTATTTTTATGTGTTTTTTTATTTTTAAATATTGACAAGTTGTATTTTGGCAGTAATTTTGTGATCAGTATTGTAATGGTATTTGGGAAGGAAAGCTCAAAATAATATATTAGCAGTGAGAGAAAACAAAAATGCAAATAAAACCCTTTTAATGATCTATACTACAAGCTACAAACCAAAGTAAGGCTGAGATGATAGAGATTCTCATTAAACTTAAAAACCATAGAAAGTGGTGAATAGTATAAAAGGCAATGCTATGTAAGTCATTTTCTATAGGACTAAATGACATATGCATTAATGTTGGCAGCTCATACTGTATGTAGAGTACAGTAATTTGTTTCCTGGAGGTATCTGACATGAATCCTAGGAATAGAATATTGATATCAAGTGTGAGCCCTGTCTTAATGAGACTCTCATACCAGCATGGAACTAGGAGTGACAAAGCTCTCCATAGTGTTAGTAAATCAACCTTTATGTTGTGGAAAAATAGAAGACATCACATTCACTCTACTAACTCAGAAGTAGGAATAAAATTCTATTTTATTACAGAATTTCAGTTAACATGGGGTATGGGAAAATCACCAGTTTTACCATCTAGAAAAGATTATTAAGGGATTTGGCCCAGTGTACTGGTGCACAATTCTAATCCTAGCAGTTGAGAAGTAGAAGCTAGAGAATTGCTGTATGATTGAGTCTAGATTTGTTTGCACGGTAAGTTTGATACCAGCTAGCTAGGGCAACATAGTAAGACCATGCTTCATCAAAACAAAATAAAAAACAACGCATTAAAAACATATCTTTCTACAAAGAAGAAGAAATGTTTAAGTTTGGAAGTCAAATGTTACCAATAAGTACAGTTTTCTTTTTAAAAAAAAAACCTGCTTTTTATATATTGGATATTAGCCCTCTATCAGATGTAGGATTGGTAAAGATCTTTTCGCAATCTGTTGGTTTCCATTTTGTCCACTGATGGTGTCCTTTGCCTTACAGAAGCTTTGAAATTTTATGAGATTCCATTTGTCAATTCTTGATCTTAGAGCATAAGCCATTGGTGCTCTATTCAGGAAAATTTCCCCTGTGTCCATGTGTTCAAGACTTTCCCCCACTTTCTCTTCTATTAGATTTAGTGTATCTGGTTTTATGTGGAGGTCCTTGATCTACTTGGAACTGAGCTTTGTACAGGGAGATAAGAATGGATCAATTTGCATTCTTCTACATGTTCACCACCAGTTGATCCAGCACCATATGTTGAAAATGCTAGAAGTTAGGCTCCAGAGAACCGAATAACCCTATTAAAAATGGGTAACAGATCTAAACAGAGAATTCTCAACTGAGGAAACTCGAAAGGCTGAAAAACACCTAAAAAATGTTCAACATCCTTAGTCACCAGGGAAATGCAAAGCAAATCAACCCTGAGATTCCATCTCACACCAGTCAGAATGGCTAAGAAGAAAAACTCAGGTGACAGCAGATGCTGGTGAGGATGTGGAGAAAGATGATCACTCCTCCATTGCTGGTGGGATTGAAAGCTGGTACAACCACTCTAGAAATCAGTATTGTGGTTCCTCAGAAAATTGGACATAGTACTACCTGAGGACCCTGCATATACCCAGAAGATGTTCCAACATGTAATAAAGACACATACTCCACTATGTTCATAGCAGCCATATTTGTAATAGCCAGAAGCTGGAAAGAACCCAGATGTCCCTCAGTGGAAGAATGGATACAGAAAATGAGCTGCATTTACACAATGGGATGCTACTCAGCTATTAAAAACAATGACTTCATGAAATTCGCAGGCAAATGGATGGAACTTGAAAATATCATCCTGAGTGAGGTAATTCAGTCACAAAAGAACAAGCATGGTTTGTACTCACTGATAAGTGGATATTAGCCCAAAAGTTCAGAATAGCCAAGATTCAATTCACAGACCATATGAAGAAGAAGAAGATGTAAGACCAAAATGTGGATGTTTCAGTGCTTTTTAGAAGGGTGAACAAATTACTAACAGCAGGAAATAAGGAGACAAAGTGTGGAGCAGAGACAGAAGGAAAAGCCATCCAGAGACTGCTCCATCTGGGGATCCATCCCATAATGAATCACCAAACCAGGACTTTATTATGGATGCTGGGAAGTGCTTGCTGATAGCTTGTTATGGCTGTCTCCTGAGAAACTGTGCCAGATCCTTACACATATAGAGTCAGAAGCTCTCAGCTAACATTTGCACTGAGCTCGGGGGTCCCCAGTGGAGGAGTTAGAGAAAAGACTGAAGGAGTTGAGGGGGTTTGCAGTCCCAAGGAGGGAGCAACAGTGTCAACTGTCCAGACCCCTTCGAGCTCCCGGGGACTGGACCACCAACCAAAGAGTATACATGGAGCTACCCATGGCGCTGGCCACATATGTGGCAGAGGATGACCTTGTTGGACCAGTGGGAGGAGAGGCCCTTGGGCCTGAGGGTGTTCGATACCCCAGTATATGGGAATGCTAGGGCAGGAGGACAGGAGTGAGTGGTTGGGGGCCACCCTCATAGAGGCTGGGGGAGGGTAGATAGGATAGGGGGTTTCTGAAGGGGAGACCTGGAAAGGGGAAAACATTTGAAATGTAAATAAAGAAAATATCCAATTGAAAAAACAAAAAAACAAACAAACCAGAAATCCTGCTTTTATGTATAAAATTCTGTTAGGTACAATAAAAATATATACATATATATGTGTATATATTAGAGAAAAATATTGAATAATATTTACAAGTATGCTCAATAATAACATGCTGGAGACATTTAATAGAAATGTTAAAATGTAGGTTGTGTGAAATCATGTATATCAGGAAATCCACAGGAGGAACTGGCCATTTTTTATATTTGAAACATGACAAAAGTTAACAGGTGAAGAAGTGACAGGTTTACAGGGAGGGGGGGAACATGTGTGATATTCTGGAAGGCGGACAAAACTTGGAATCTAATTAAGACTCAAAGCAGCTGAGGCTGCTAAAGCATAAAAAGCAACAGGGAGTTTGACTGGACCTGAGACTAAGGCAGGAGTCATGGGAAGCACATAATAGGACATATTATGCTTTTCACCGTTATTCTAAAGGAACTAGGAAGCCAGGGATAATTTTCAAAACATGATATGGCGGAGAGGAAGCATATTACAATAAACTCTTATTTTGAATTAAATTTATTTTCCTCTGACACATAATACTAAAATTGGGTTTGGCTATAACTCAGTGGTATAGTGCTGACCCAGCAAGCACAAAGTCTTAGGTTTCATCTTTGATACCAAAACTCAAAATGTACGCAATAATGGAGCATTGTATTGTTAGATATAAACTGTAAATTTTGAAGCTGGTTAAACAGTTGTATCTGTTCAATTATCTTCTGTAACCTCATTTCTAAGATAGGTTCCTACAATAAAGCTCAGGCTGGCCTGTAATACACTTTGAAGCCTTTACTTCTATGGTTCTCAACCACAGGGTCATGACCCCTTTGTGGGTCGAATGGCCCTTTCATAGGTGTTGCCTATACTACTGGAAAACACAGATATTTGCATTTGGTTCATAACAATAGTAAAATTACAGTTATGAAGTAAAAACAAAAATAATTTTATGGTTGGGTGTCACCACAACATGATGAACAATATTAAAAGTTCATAGCACTGGGAATGTTGAGAGCTACCATCCTTTTGGCTTCAAATTTTGGGTCCTTTTCCCTCAGACTCCCAAATACTAGAACCATAGATGTTTATCATGACTGACTGCTTGTTTAAAAGCATCCTCTTATGTTGAAAACAATTAATCTTTTTTTGTATCTTTCTGAAATATGCAGGATGTTACCACATTGTCTGTAGTCACTGAACTGTAGAATAGCGTTTTGGAATTTCTTGCTACTAAGTAACTGAAAGTTAGTTAAACAGATGAAACATGGAAATAAATGCTGGCAGAGATGTGGAGAAAAGACATAATATACAACTTGGACAATTGTACTAAGTAACTGATTAGGTTTTGTTACCCAGTTTATTACCCGATGTGTGACAATTTGACCATGTTTAATAGTCTTTCATCTTGACTGTGTTTCACAAAAACTTGGAAATGTAAGAATTGCCAAATGATAAGCTTTTCAAGATGAATTGAAATTATGGCTTAATGCACGTGTGTACGCACACACAAACACAAACACACACATGTGGAGGTGTTGGTACTAATTTGGAATGGGTATGAGTAAATAAAAAGGGAAATTTATAATTTGAATCATTCCCCAAAATAGAAAAGTACAGGGCAGAGAGAAAAGAGAGAGGGATATGGGAGGGAGAAAGAATGCATGAGCTATCTCTGTGCCAATGTAAGCTGTAATCAGTACTCAGAAGTTTTGCTGTATGTTGTCAAGAAATAGAGTGACTGAGGTGATTTGGTTAGTTTCCTTTTGATTATTCAATCTTTTGTACTTTCTTTTACTAAAACACCTTGGCCCTGACAAATTCCCTTACTGAAGTTGTGCTATTTTGAGTATCCTGTGCACCCATGAAGAGTATCTTGTGTAAGAAGTCTTGATTACAATAGTTATCCTCTGCTTGTTTGTGCCTCAGTTTCTTAAAGAAAGAACACATGCAGAAGAAACTACTTTAATAGAGCCTTGGAAACCTAGGCAGGTTGCCTTGTAATAGTCCCACTTCCTTAATTGCAATAGTGAGTATGTGTCTTTGATGGCTTTCTTCTGGCAGGTGTATTGACTTTCTTTTCCTTCCTGGTATTGCTGTAATATTTCTACATAACAGCAGAGGGTACTGTGAACATATCCTGATAGAAGGTATGAACAGGAAGATAGATGTTTGCTCTTGCTTGGTTCACACTCTAGGAAAGTTGCCCAGAATGTGATTTTTTTTCTAACTTAAAATAACTAACATACTTTTTCCCCTTAGGGTCACTAACTTGCATTTCTCCCCTTTATTCACAGTCCTGGGGATGAATGGTAGGACCTCATGCATGCTAGATCATCACCTTACCACTGATGTGGAGTCTACTTCTCCCTTTCTCCATTTTATTTTGAGATAGAAGCTTTGTAAGATACTCAGACTGACATTGAACTCCCTATAGCCCAGGAAGTCCTCAAACTTGGAATCCTATGCCATCCTCTGTAGCAGTAGCTCTGATTATAGGCCTATGCCAGCAGGCTTGATGTAATTTTTTTCACTTGCAATTGATGAAGCCTATCATTTGTTTCCATAATCAGTAGACAGGCTGTAGCGGGCTTTCCTTTCACTATACTTCCCTGAGAATCGATACAGGCCTTTGAAGAACAATAGTCCATGTGAGGCTTTTGGAAAATGACACATCCTTTCCACCTAAGTATTTGCCATTGATACAATAGAAAAGACACACATTTGTGAGTTCAACCCTCTGGTCACTTGTTTAAGCAATCTCATAAAAATAAAGGGGGCACATCACTTAGCTTACAGTGAGATCTCACATAGGCCAATAAGATTTGTCTTATAGTATAGATACGAAATACCAAAATTGAATCAGGATCAAATAGATCATCTAAACAGTCCCATAACTCCCAAAGAAATAGAAGGGGTCATAGAAAGCCTCCCGACCAAAAAAAGCACAGGACCAGATGGTTT
>BDUI01002177.1:105751-120823 GCA_002335545.1 Apodemus speciosus | reverse complement strand
CACACACACACACACACACACACACACACACACACACACACACGCATGTGCATACACACCCAGATTTCCTTGGCAATCATAAACAGCAGCAGCAGCAACAACAACAAAAACCTTGACAGTAAATGTCCGTCCAGAGAGGACTGGCTAACTACATTACGGTCCTTGTCCCGTGCTGTTGAATGAAAGGCTGTCAATGATCAGATAATCTGTGTTCTGAGGAAAGCCCTCCTGAGGGGGGGTCAAGAGGGAAAAGTACAGTTGTAGGAGGTGAGTGGTGCGCTCCCACCAGTCATTAGAAAAGCTCTTCGTGTCTATGTATAATTATAGAACATTCATGTGTGGGTGTTTATATATATATAAAAAGCACTCTAAACATCTAAGCACTCTAATAAGTATTATCCCAAAGAGATGTCCCACAAGATGGGTAGGATTTGAGGAGATAAAACGAGGCTTGCTTTTTGCTTCAGAAGATATTTAGAAGTCTCGGGACTTGGGGCTATTGCTTAGTGGTAGTAAGCTTGCTTGGTGCGTTCAAAGGCCTGGGTTCCATTCCTCAGCACCACAAGACAAACTCGGCCTTGTTTGCATTTGCTTTTAAAAAGCATGGATCACTTTGATGATTTAAAAACAAAATACCAATGGAAAAGAAAAGAAAGGAAAGAAAAAAGAAAAAGAGAATGGGACACACATTCAAAGTTGAAGACGCCTTCTGCGAGTTCTTCTGTCTTGAATTCCTTGATGTGGGTGCCACAGGAGCCCAAGGGTAACGGGGGAGTCCGGGAGTGACAGGAAGGCAAGGGTGGCTTATGAAGAGAAGAGATGCATGCGTGCAGAACCAGGAGCCGTGGGGCGAGTGGGGCTGAGAGCAAGGAGGTAAGGAGCCAGAGGTGGTGGCAGGGACTCAGGAACGAGGAGCAGCCTGGGACTCGGGAAGAGCTGGAGCCAGGACAGAAAAGGAACCCTGTTCTAACACACACACACACACACACACACACACACACACACACACACACACACACATACACACTACATACACTCACACACACATTATACATACACACTACACACATACATACATACACACTATACACACACACTCCCCCATCACACACCACAATACACTCATACACATATTAACACACACACCACACACATATACACTCACACACACATGCCACACATATACACACTCACACACACTCATATATACACACATACCATACACATACTCACCTCCCCACATACAAACATAACACACACTCATACACACACAAATACACTCTCATACACACGCCATACACATACACACCACACATACGCATCACACACACACTCATACATATACACCCCCCACATACACACCACACACATTCACCCCCACATACATATACACACACTCACACACACACTCACACACTCACACACACTTACACACACATAATACATATACGCATCACACATACACCACACACACATATTTTTCGAGCACATACACCACACATATACACAGTCTCTCTCTCTCTCTCTCTCTCTCTCACACACACACACACACACACACACACACACACACATAATACATATACGCATCACACATACACCACACACACATATTTTTCGAGCACATACACCACACATATACACAGTCACACACACACACGGCCACACCCCAAGAGTCCGGCATGAGGTGGTGAGTGAGGATGAGTTTCCGGTTGAATTAAGGGTATGCATGTTTCCAGGTCAAGGTTGGAGCAAATGTCTCCTTCGTCCTCGGTGTGCCCCCTCTTACCTCTTAAAAGCAATATAGGCCACGAGGCCCACAACCACAGCAGCCAAGATGGAGCAATAGACAGGAATGAGGTTGTCGGTGGTGCCTCGGGTCACTACAGGCTGGGAGCTGCCCATCACAGTGGTCACCATATCCGCCACCGTGCTGGCTACAAGGTCTTGCTCTGGGGGTGCCTCAGGCTCCTGGGTGCTGGGCGCTGTGATGTCAGAGCCCTCCGGGGGTGTAGACCTTGTGATCCATCGGCCAGGGATCTCTGTGGAACAGGGCCACAGGAGTTAGGACTTACCCAGGCCTTCCTTCCCCTTAGCTCCAATTTTCCAGGGCTTCATCATGAGCGTCTGACACCTGGGCCCAGGCACACGGGGCCAGGCTGTTATGCGTGGGGTTGTGAGCTGGGACTGTGCACATACAGCTTAGAAAAGACGAGCAAGAGCTACAGCCTTGCTACGAGCAAGAGTTACAGTCTCTACAGGAGACTTATATCTGTATGGGGCCTTGATTTCCCTATCTAGAGAATGGGCTTTCTGAAAAGAAATGGTCTCTAAACAACTTTTCGGCTTAGGCTGTGGAACCAGGATTCTAGCCTCTGCCAGCATCCAGGCGTGGAAACCAAGAGGCTGAGCTGTAGAGCCTCTTCAAGCTGGAACAATGCCTTAATTCCTTTGAGGAATGTAATTGCTCTGGCCTAGTGACCGTGTCCTTCAGGAAGGATGGGGCACTTAGAGCTGATCGGAAGCCGGATCAGAGATGCTGCCCGGCAGGTGGCACTCAGCCCCTTCCTGTCTCAGATGCTCCAGGTCTGGGCTGGCGCTAGATGTATGATTGACTTGCCTCATCCCAGCCAGCCCTTGCACTGTGACTAGCATGTTTCTTGTGACGCCTGACCCCTCCCCCCAACAGCCTAGCCCTGGCACCTAGAGAAAAATGGGTTAGACAGCTGGCACCCCCGTTAGTAGGAAACAGACGGCTGGCGGAGGGAGGGCCTACGAAGTAGGCACTGCCTACTGCCTCAGAAGGAGCAGTTCTGTGCTTGGCCACCCATCTAGGCCCGCTCATGCCATTTGGACATTGCCAGCCTTCCTGGCAGAGGCTCCGGCCCCTCTTGGCACGAGTGGGTGGGATTTTCCATTCTGCCACCCAGCCAGAGGCAGTGCTAGGGGTTGTAGGCTCTGGAGGGTGGCATGGGGGATACTTGTCTGGGCAAAGCAGCCTGTCCTATCCATTCTCACGTCCCACGCAGGGAAAGCAGGGAGGGGAAGCAGACAGGGTATGCTAGTAGGGTTAAGGGGAGGACACTTTGCTACCCAGCCCTACCCCGCCCAGTCTACACTGTGCCCACCCAAGCTGGAGTTAAAGCTGCCCTGGGTCTCCCCAGCTCAAGACAGAGATGCTTCAAAGACCCCCATTTTCAGCACCTTCTGAGGGGTAAGGCCCCCAGATGTGAGTCTGGAATCCATCTGGCTGGCAGTGGGGAGAAGGTTGCCATCTGCTGCCCGGTCCCACCCCTCCCCCATCCCAGTACCAGGCAGGCCTGGAAGGAGGGGGGTGGGAAATGGAAGAGACAGTCCTGCCTGGGTGTTAGACCCTAGAGGACTGACCTTCTTGTGATCTGCTAAGGTAACAGGGAAGGCTGAAGGGGGAGCCTGAATCCAGAGGCTGCAGATGTGACTCGGTTTACACTGACAGTCCTGCCCCCGAGGCTGATGTGGGTGGGTGAGGGATACGGAAATGAAGGAACCTCAGAGAAGGGCTAAAGACAGTGTCGAGTGTCCAGGGCACCTCCCCTCACCCCCACCCGCCCCCAGCCTCTCTGATAGGGGTTGGAGACGAGATCCAGATGTGGCCCTGTCCTGTAGCATTCCAAGCCGCTAAGTGCTTAGCAGGTCGTGACAGCCACTTCCGGAATGGGAGCTATCTGGAAGAAGAGGGAGCAGGTGACCCCTCCTA
Organism: Apodemus speciosus; assembly: GCA_002335545.1. Taxonomy (NCBI): domain Eukaryota; kingdom Metazoa; phylum Chordata; class Mammalia; order Rodentia; family Muridae; genus Apodemus; species Apodemus speciosus. Next base: position 117,090 of record BDUI01002177.1, on the reverse strand, counting down.
AACTTCAGTGCGGTAAGGAGGCTGGGCGTCCGCCCCAAGGCTGGGTGAGTCACCATGCTGACACCTGAAATGTATATTCGGGCAAGTATGCTACATTGGACAAGAGCGGGCTGCCAACCCAAGGATCAAATTCCATTTCCTGAAAGGGATGCTTGGCCTCAGGGCCAACGTTTAACCCTTCCGAGGTTGGAACAGAAAGAACAATATAAGGATAAATGTTCCCTGGGGGGGGGGAGGTGCCTTCTGCCAAGATGGCTGAGAAAGAAGGATGGAATCCAGGAAGAAATGATTCCCTGCACAACAGAGCCTGCCCCTTTCCAACCAGATCCTTCCTCTCCTCTAATCACACCCCTGCCTGACCTCAGGCTGATCCAGACTTGCCCACGGGACTGCGCTTCCTGCTGCCTGACTGCTGAGGCGCTCTCCCTGCTCAGCCTGGCTTCGGAGGCCATTTGCCTGTCTTGGCCCGTGGAAATCTACACCACAGCCACCCTGGGGCCTGCGCCCCAGCCCTCTCCACCTATTCAGCAAAGAACTGAGAGCATATTTGGGGCCTCAGTGTCACTTGCCAGCATTCTCTGCTCTGCTACTAGAGCAAGCTCAGGTCTGGGTGTGGGAGAGGCCCTGGAGGTTGTCAGGACACCCCCCCTCCCCAGCCCCAGGGCAGGGGATCTGTATCCTCTACTCCACTAGAGGCTGAGGGGAAGCAGAAACTGTGTTGCCTCCATCGGAGTTGGGAATCTCCAAAGCCGGGGCTGTCTTCTCCCTCCAGTGACCACGGGCTGGGCTATCATGCCACCCTCAGTGGACCTGTGTCAAAGGCCATTCCCTCTCTTGGGGTGCAGGGGTGGGGTGGGGGAATTAGGGACTTCCTGAAGGTGGTGCTCTTGCTGGCTCAATGTGAGGGCAACTTGAGGTTGGAATTCAAAACCAAATAGGTTCATGGGCAGGCCACCCGCTGATGAGCAGAATGAAAAAATACCAATGCCAGGTTTCCTGGCCCCTCGGAGATGCGCACCACGGGTGATCATGGCGGCTGTACCCTGGCTCCCAGCTGCCTCCTCCTGTCCCAGGATCTCTCTATCTCTTTCAGCAGAGCTATCTGGATAAGGCAAGCCCACAGCCTTCTCTTGTCTACAGCCCTCAGTGGACAAGAACTCTCCAAGCACACCCTACTTTATCCTACCCCTCCCCCAGTCCAGGCCTGCCACGCCTCTTTTTTTTCCCCCATAGAAGCACTTCCTTCATTACCTGGACTTTTTTTTTTTCAACTAACTCCATCCCATTAAATGGCCACAATGCGTCTACCTCATCTCCAGACACCGCGAGGGGAACCCGGCAACCTTATGGCGACCCTATGGCCATCAGAGAACACTTAGGTCCAGAGACGGGGGAGGGACCCCCTGATGTCACTCGGGGCTAATTTGCTTTGGGTTGCTATAGCCATCACCGCCACCCACATCTGGCCTCATAGCTGAAGGGCCCTCACTCCTGTGGGTCCCCAGCCCCCCTCCAGAGCAGAAAACCTGCTCTAGTCTGGAAGGAAGCCTGCTTCAGACTCTGGCATCTATGGTGCCTTCTGGATGCTGTTTGCCGCCCATATAATCGCTGAGAGGAAGTAGGATGACTTCTTCCGGTGAAGAGTAAGCCGGGCCTTCCCAAGGTCAGTTCGAAGAAGGAATTAGAGGAAAAGATTTTGCTGTGAGGTTGAATCTAGAATCACCATCTCGGTGCACTTATCAAGAGTGGGCTTGCCCTCCAAGAGGGTGCTTGCCAGCTGAAGGCCAGCCTAGGCCCTTACGACCTCTAGAGGGCGCCCTTCCTCACGAATCCAGCTCTGCACCCCGACCCCACCCTGCCTGGAACCAAGCTCACCCTCGCATTCGGCGTCAGCCCAGGGCGTGCACTCGCGTAACTGGCGCTCAGTGTCCTCGCACACCGTGCAGGGTAGGCACGGGTCCACGTGATTGGCTTCGTCTGAGTATGTGCCCTCGGGGCACTTTTCACACACCGTGTTCTGTTTGTCCTGGCAGGAGTACACGAGCCCTGAGCCCACCTCGCACACGCTGCAAGCCTCGCAGCGGCCAGTCTCCTCGTCCTGGTAGTAGCCGTAGGAGCATCGGCACACTGCATCGTCTGCCTCCACACAGGGCGCAGACATGCTCTGCAGGCCCAGGCACTCGGTGCACGGCTTGCACGGCTCGGTGGCGCTCACCACGTCAGAGAACGTAACACCTGCAGACAACAGCACACACKGGAGCATCGGTCACTAGGACGGTGTTTGAGCACGGACATATGAATATAGGACTGGAGTCCCTCTGTCCCCATCCCCAGCTAGGACTATTGCCTCTGTCTCAGCGTCACCTTCTTATTGTCCCCCACTCTCTTTTCTGAAGTCCCTCACCCTCAGCCTGTGAAAGCTAAACCAGGCAACTGACTGAGAAGGAGACCCATTCTCCAGACGCCAGAAGAGTTGGTCCTGGGGTCTCCCGAGGGCCCAGCTGTTTAGGTAGATCCCTTGGCAAATCTCTGGAGTTCCCAGACCTGTGTGCCCTGGTTCCCAGCACGACTAAAATACAATATGAATGGTTCTGTCCAGTCTCAAGGCTGGCCAGAGGTGAGTTGCACTGAGAGCCTGTGGCTGAGCTGTTCTTGTTTTTTTTTTTTTTAATATTTTATTTATTTTACATATGTGAATACACTGTTGATGTCTTCAGAAGAGGGCATCAGATCCCATTACAGATGGTTGTGAGCCACCATGTGGTTGCTGGGAATTGAACTCAGAAACTCTGGAAGAGCAGTCAGTGCTCTTAACCGCTGAGCCATCTCTCTAGCCCAGCCCTGAGCTGTTCTTTTGACCCTCTTCCCAGGGGGTGGGAGAGGGTGGCTCCTGGAGGTCTGAAATGGGAGTGGCAGCCATACCATAATGCCTGCTCCTTACCATGCTGCCTGCCCAAGGGCACAGGCATGGCTCTAAAGAGTAGACCAGTGCGCCAAGGAAGACAGCACAGGTACAGCCAGAAAGACTTGCACATACGGTCCCCCTGGTCCTTTCAGAATAAAGGGTCAGTTCCCAAGCCAACCATCTAAATATCCTGGGAAGCATGGTCACAGTGGGGACAGGAGAGAAACCAGGATGGGAGGGGCCTGGGTAGCAGGTCCATTTCCAGGTGGTCCATACAGAGGTACCTTGCTTCCCATTCCCAAGTATCAGGCAGATCTGACTTCAAAACTCACTTCCACGACACATTAACTCTGTGATTTAACCTCTCTGAGCATTTTCCTTTCCCTGTGAAATAGCGTCCGGGTGTGGTGGTGCACAGGAGTATTGCAAATTCAAGACCAGTTTGCTTTACAGTGTGATTTTGAGGCTAGGCTGGCCTGGAGTGAATGAGAACCTATCAGAAGACTAAATAAAGAGCCGGCTGGTTGGGGTGCACACCTTTAATCCCAGCACTCGGAAGGCAGAGGCGGGCGGATCTCTGAGTTAAGAGACCAGCCTGGTCTATAGATGGAGATCCAGGATAGTCAGGGCTACCTACACACAGGGAAACTCTATTTCAGAAAACAACAACAACAACAAAGTCAAACAAACAATTWAAAACCCCAAACAAACAGACAACCACAAAAACTAACTAAAGCCACACAGGGTTGTGACGAAGAATATGGTAATGGGCCCATGATGAACAGTGATAAAGATCATTGGTGGTTGAGATATAGTCGGGCAGCAGGAAGTACCTGGCAGGACAATCTCTCCAAATGAGAGGGTGCTCATGGGGGTGAGGGTGGGGACTAGGCACGCAGGATGGAAAGAACAAGACGGCTCCTGGGAAAATGCAGAACTGAGCCGGAAGTYTCCTGGGAGCAGGTTTCGGATGGTGTGAAAACTGTGGTCTTTTTTGGCAGAGCATGAAGGCAGGAACTTAACAGGCTTCCTAGTGGAAACGTGGTTTTTTTTTTTTTTTTTTTTTTTTTTGGATGGAGGGAAAGTCCGCTGGGGTCCCCAGCCCATAAAGCAGGCTTGTAAAAGCAGCCTGTTAACACAGCTGGAGGGGAGTGTGGCAGAGGAAACCCAAGAGGGAGGAGGGGAGGGAGAGAGGCAGGGAGCTGCCCCTGGCTCCTGGTTCCTATCTCCTAATTCCTGGCTTTCCCTGAGCCCCCCAACCCAGCAGCTGCGGAAGAAGGGAACACAGGAGAGAGAGGGATGTGGCCTGGGACATTGGCACCCAGGCAGTGAGGAGCAGCATTCATTCAGTGCGCTGGGACAGAGACTCCTGAACCAAGGCAGGTAAGGTGCCACCTTCCAAGAGGTCAGAGCCTTCCCATCCAGCCCAGGTGTCCCACTACTGGGAACGGGGTTGCAGAAGTCACAAGCACAGAGATAGAAATGCATGTGTTTGGGAACACTAAGGAGTCAGGTTACCTGAAGGTTGGAGGGAGCATACAGAGGTAAGAGAGGCCTGGCTGGTAGGCTCAGAGTTCCCAGCTCCTTATTCTGTTACCAGCAGCCCTCCTGGGGGGCGGGGGGACTACATGCCGGGAAGATGCAGGCTCTTACTGGCAGCAGACAGGGAAAGAGCTTTATCTTGGGACCCGAAGCAGCAGCAGAGCAATGAGATATCTAGCAGAAGAGACTGAGACTCCTGGTCCCACAAGGCACAGAACTCACATGGGGATGAAAACAGTGCTGTCATCTGGCCTCTCCTTACACTTCTCCTGGAAGACGAGCCTATTTCCGAAGGAAACGCCAGGGAGCTCCACTCTGCAGCTCCCGCCCCATGCCACCCCATAGGAAGCACCTCCTTCTGCTGCAGCCGCTGCCCACCACACCCCCCCATCCCTCTTGCCATCAGAAAGACACAGAGCAGCCACCTGGAGGAGAGGCCACACCCTCCCAGGATCCCCCAAGGTCAGTTTCCAGGGCAGCCAGGACTTGCTCCTCCTTCCTCTCCCCCCAAAGCCGCAGAGGGTAGGCTGCAGCCATTGATCTTGCAGCCCAGAAGGTATTTTTAGCTGGCCTGAGCATCAGTTCCTTCTCCCTGCCTAGCTCTCCTCTTCTACCAGTCTCTCTGCTTGGGGGCAGCTGGGAAGGGGGACCCCTCTGGGGATCCCCCACCAGGTCCCCTCCTCCCTCTGCCCACTCTCCCTTATCTATTCAGCCCCTCCCCGCTCTTATATTCTATCCCACTCACTTCTGACGACCATGCAGAGGTTGGCAGGGGACCTGGCAGGAGGCAAAACACGAAAGTTCTGTTCCGCGCATGCTAAACCTTCCCCCGTTCGCCACCCTAACGGACTCACTGTCCAGGCAGGGTTCGCACACGGTCTGGTTGGCTCCGCAAGGCTGGGTCACACCTTCGCCCAGGTTGCAGGCTTTGCAGCACTCCCCGCTGTGGGTGTACAGGCCTGTGGAACACGTCTCGTCGGCACCTCCGAAGGACACCTAGGTGGAAGGAGATCACAGGGTCAGCCTGGCAGGAGAAAGGGGGGTGTCTTCCAAGGGATCAAACGCCTCCCTCTTAATACTTTCTATTAGAACCACCTGGGCTGGGATGAGCTCAGCCGGGAGGCATTAGGAGGATCAAAGCTAGCAGGAAGGAAGGCTGTGGGGGGACAGCGGGGCCCTTGACTGCTGCTGGGGTGTGAGGTCACAGCCTCAGTGGCCGACCTTCTGCAAAGTTCACCTTAGGGTTACAGCCTCTCATGGAGTCCTGAGGACACACTACATGAAGAGGGCAGCCTGAGACCGACATCCAGAATGGCTGGATAGATTGCAATAAGCACAGGGCTCCTAGCCAAGGGGGCYAGTGGAGCTGAAATCTGGTCCAAACTCCATTTGCTAAACGTCACACCTGCAGGGCTGCAGTTACCCAGAGGCTGGGTTCTCTCCTAAAAAAGGTGGCGGGGAGGGGGGGGGACAGGGCCCTTCTCCAGGTCTCATTCCACATATTAAATATCAAAAGGGAGTTGTCTATGTCCAAGAGCAGAAGGCAGAGAGGTCTTGGGTTCAAATCTTGACTCTGTACTGGAGATTTCTGGCCTGCCCTGGGTTTCCTTTGGGAGTTTTTACCTCTCTACAGATAAATACAGGAACAGCTTGGTGCCAGGGCAAAGACTGAGAAGCAAGTCTGGAGCCAAGACAGAGAGAGAGGGATTCCTGTTATCAGTGGCCGCTCTCACTGCCCAGCAACTCTGTTCTCCCAGAGTTGACTTCCGTCTCTAGCCTGCCTCCATCCCCTCCCCTCTCCTCCCATGTGGCCCCTGGGAACAGAGCTAGATCAGGGGCAAAGGAGAATCAGATTCCTGCCACTAAAGCATCTTTGCTTATGGATGGAACGACTTAGCACCAGATTCCCCAGAGGGAGGGGCTGCTGGAGGCTCACTCTGTTTCTGTTCCTTAAAGAACAATCTTAATGTCTAATAAAAACTCCAAAGCCTCTTCTCGGGCTCCAGACCTTGCACACACACACACACACACACACACACACACACACACACACACACCATTTGATGTTGAGCAAATTGGGCTCTTGTCGTGAGACCAGGGAGCTTTACAAGGTTGTTTGGACATTCCTCTCCTGCTTCCATGCTGGATCGACCTTTGCCAACACACACACACACACACACACACACACACACACACACANCTCCTGCTTCCATGCTGGATCGACCTTTGCCAACACACACACACACACACACACACACACACACACACACCAAACAAACAAACACCCCGCTGTGGTTTCACCAGAGTTTGGTAGAAAAGGAAACAGAGGCAGGGGTAAAACACTGGGTGATGCCCCGAGGCAGCGTGGTCTCCATAAGGCCAGCAGAGAGAGCACAGGCTGCACAGGAAGCTGCCACCAGCTCCTCCCAGGTGCTGGCAGCAGGAGTGCTGGCTGGCAACATCTGCAGACCAGGAGCCCCGAGGCAGGCTTCTCCCAGGAGCTGAGATTTCAGAAGGGTCTGTTCTGATTTCCTTTCATCACATAGGGCTCTGCTTAACTATTACTTCCTCGAGGAAGTGTTCCTATCACCCCGCCCCTCCCCGATTAGACAGGCAGAGCTATGGACCGAGGTTGTGCTGGTCTCTTTGGCCCTCTCTAGCACACAGTAGGGAGCGAATGTACACATTTGTTCATTTAAGAAAGGGAAACTGCCATATGCCTTCAGTTGCGTCTGGAAGGCCGGCTCTGGGTGGCTATGTGTCCTCAGGGGCAAACGTTGAGTGTTGTCCTCCAGAGCATTTCTCCTTTGCCCAGGGGTGGGGCGGGGGGGGCAGCGCCCTCCGCCACCTCTGCAGTTTCTCCATCACTGGGGCGCCGGCTGGTAGCACCAGCGATTACCCAGGCCGCAGTGGCGCAGTGTTCTCATGTTCCCCGTCCCAGATGAACACATTTTTGTCATTTTGTCAGCTTTTTGATAGTTTTCCTGTCCCTTCTCTTCCTGTCAGGGTATCAGTTGTCACTTCTTGCTCCTCTAGCACTATGGCCGGAAGAGTCCCTCTCCCAGAACCATAAAGTGTCAGTTCTAATGGAATCTTTAAAAATGATGCCACCGGACCGGGTAAAAAGCTGGCCGGGAGCCGGGATCCCAGCATAAGGGAGGTTAAGAGAGGAGAATACGAGTTCAAGGCCAGGCAGGACTACAGAAAGAGAAATGGAGATGGGGGGGGACAGACAGACAGACAGACAGACAGACAGACAGACAGGCAAAGGCGTGACTGAGTAGAAGCTGACATGGAAGAAGTGTCTCGAGTCAAACATTTGGGCATAATCCCTGCCGAGTCACTTCTTGATCTGAGCCCCTCATCACTTAGGCCCAGAGTGACAGACAGACAGGTTTTTAATTTCTCTGTGTCTCTGCTTCCTACCGGTAGGTAATCCCGACAGCACCTGCCTCAAACTGCTGTTTTAAATTAATGGGGGAGTATGGGGGTCAAAATACTTCACGACTTTTCTTTTCTGCCTCCCACTGTGCCATGATCCCTTTGTGGGCCTGGGGTGTGCGCTCCTCTTAACCAAGGTCAGCAGAGAGTTGGAGGGCGTGTGCTGAAGGGCCGCTGGGGCTGTCCAATCAGAGACATAGTAGCTGTGGGCAAGCACTTCTGCCAAGAACCTGTTCACCTCCACTCCTCCCCACCCCTTCCCGCTCCTCCCACTCCTCCCTGCTCCTCCCCATTCCTCCTCTCTTCCCTGCTCCTCCCCGCTCCTCCCCATTCCTCCTCTCTCTTCCCTGCTCCTCCCCACTCCTTCCCGCTCCTCCCCACTCCTCCCCATTCCTCCTCTCTCTTCCCTGCTCCTCCCTGCTCCCCCTCTCCTCCCTGCTCCTCCCCGTTCCTCCTCTCTCCTCCCTGCTCCTCCCCCTCCTCTCCACTCCTTCCCTCTCCTTATTCCTTCCCACTCCTCCCTCGCCTCCTCCCCCTCCTCCCTCCTCTCCCCGGGGCCTCCTCACTTCTTTTAGGACTTACATACAGAGTTGAGGCTGCATAATCAGTATTCACATCTGTACTTGGTTTATGTTCCTTCTGTTATAAATCCTAGATTTGCTGCAAAGTAGCCTGTGATTTTGAGCATCTTATTCTTCCTGAATCTCAGTTTTCCATCTAAAACACTGCCCTGAGTGTGGCTCCTACACTGAGCGGCCGTGAGAATTGAATGGACTCACGTATGCAGAGCCGCCTGGGGATGGGATGGGATGGGATGGGATGGGATGGGATGGGATGGGATGGGATGGGATAGGGTAGGATAGGATAAGATGGGATGGGATGGGATAGGATAGGAGGAGTTCAATCAATGGTAGTTGTGGAGGAAGCAGCGCGTCTTAGGGAGTAGGAGCTGCTGCCCAGGGAAGACGAAACAGAAAGGGAGGCGTCAGCCAAGCAGGAACGTGTGACTAGACTTCAGGCTAATTGCTCCAAACTCCGATCCAAATTGATCAATTTATCAAAATGACATACCCATTTGCCTGTAGTTATATCCACTGCATTTATCCATTTCAAGGTTGATAGCGTGACTTCTCCATTTTTCAAAATGTTTACGATCTATTTATGTCATTGCAGAGCTGGCTGTCAATGCTTGGATAAATTGGCTTCTTTTTTTTAAAAAAAAAAAAATGGATAAAACAGGAAAAAAAAACAATAGGGTTTGCAACCATATGAATGCTTCCATGGTCTCAGTCCTGACCATTCATAACAGCTTCAGAGAAGGCTCCTCAGAGAATAGAGCCCGGTCACAACCATATTGGGGAGGGGTTTTCCAATATCTGGAGAGCTTTAGCCAAGGCTAGGCATTGGTTTACTGCCCCACTCCTCACCCCTTTGGAAAGGCACTGAGTCATGAGTAGGAGACTGGGGTTAATTCCTTAGGAAGCTGCCTTGTGCGAACTTGAAGAGAGGCTGGGGCTCTGCACACGTGAAAACAGGGGAGTGGCTAGGTTAGAGCCACAGGGCAGCGTCTAATTTACCCAGCCAGTGGCAGGTCAGGACCACACCTCCTCTCATGATCTTTCAGATGGTGGGAAGCTGAAAAGGAACTGCGCATAAGGAAAGACTAAGCCAACATGCCACTTCTGCTTTCTAAATTGGGGAGCCTGGTACCCTGCCTCAATTTCCTGGGGGTCAACTTCCTCGACTGTAAAACGGGAATCGCTAAATTTACCTTGCTGGGACCTAAGGTGTATATAACATCAAAGTGCCCAAGAGTGCAGATCACATAGTAGGCACTTCACAGATTTTTTTTTTTTTTATTGTGTCCTTCCTTCCAGCTCAGCCTGGTGCTACAGCCAGACTGGGATGACCAGGTAGGGTGGAGGCTTTTCCCTCCGGGAGCCGCTTCACCCACCCACCCTCCACGGCAGCCCCCCGACGCTCACGCTGCCCATTTGCTGCCTACGCTGCTGCACCCCTATTAGAAGCATTAGCCAGCCGGGCGGCTCCGGTTACAGACGTCTGAATGACAAAGTGCCTCCATTACCGGCGCGGCCGGCCAGCAGCCTAGCCGGTTGCGCTCTGGTTTCAGCACTCTCGCAGAGGTGCAGGAAGAGGCTCGGACTGCGGCGGAACGCCGAGCCGGGCTCTAACAGAGCGGCCTAGGGAAAGCAGAGATGGAAAGCAGAGCCATGGGGGCTTCAGTGGCCACGCCCTCACCCCTCGGGGATCAGAACCGCGCAGCGCCGCCCCAGACCCTCTTCCCTAGCCAACCTTAACTAGTACCAAGAAGCATCTCTAACCTGAAGCGTTAGTTGGCAAACACTCTTGCAGTTACTCCCAAGTCCCCGGAAGGACGCCACAAGTACTGACAGCGCCAGGGAACCATGTTTGAGCCGGAGGATGAGATCTTGAGAAGGTTCTCCATCCGCTCGACTCCATATCCCACCTCTTGCCTCTCCTTTGGGATGGTGTCACCCACATCGCTGCTGTGAAACGAAGCGGACCACCTGCCGCCCCCTCCCCACCTCCGCGCGCCCCAGCGGCACCCTTGGATCGAGCAAGTACAGAGCCATCCAGCCACAGGACTCTGGCTTGCGAGATCCTGACCAACTTGTTTAAACTCTGAGGTCCCTGCCTCCTTATCAGTGAGATGGGGATTCGGGGGGTACAGTGCTCTGATGAAGGAAAGGGTGGAGGGAAGACTGGGGACGCCTCTTTCATTGCCAACCTTCCTTTTAAGATCTGGTCAGAAATACCCAGAGTTCTCAGGTTCATTGAAGGAGGACCCAGTGACCTTAGCCGGGAGTTTGTGCCTCTGAACAGCAATCCGACAGAATCCCAAGGCATCCAATTGGCCCCTGTCTCRTTTGAGAAGGGCTCATTGACTTTTACCGAAAGCCTGGCCAGGCGTGGGCAGGATGATGATCTTCTGAAGTTCTGGACCGGAAGGAGCGCGGAGGGCGGAGAGCCGGTGGCTGCTTAACTTAGAAGGGGCGCAGTGCGCAGCCCTAGGCGCGCATGCAGCTCCGAACGGCAATCCCTCACCCGCAGTGCCCCCTGCGGGTCGCCTGGGGTTTTTGCATCCCCCCCCCCCCATGCTGTGCGCTGCCAGAACCATTGAGAGTCCCAGCGCTCCGCGTCCCGAGAGCTGGCCGGCGTCTGATAGGGTAGGGGGATGCCCTGGCTCTGTCTCTCCGGGTCCAGTGCGTTGCTTCAAACCGCGTGAAATGTTTGCCAAGGAACTACCCTGAAGCGGATTTGCCACAGTGAAGTGAGCGCTCCCTTCCCAGCCTGGGATGCCCAGACGCAGTTCCCGGACTGGGCGAGGCCGCTAGAAAGAGCGCTAGAACCCACGCGGGAAACGTCTGTGACTCGGCTGTCCTCATCGCACGGTCATTGAGTAGACAGG
>BDUI01002177.1:6019-18317 GCA_002335545.1 Apodemus speciosus | reverse complement strand
AAATTCCAGGGCAGTCAGAGCTACATAGTAAGAACTTATCTTAAGACAAAACACAGAAGGATGCCAGGCAGAGCGGCTGCTTCCTTCTGCTCCCAGTGCTGGCGGGGGAGGGATGAGAGTGAGTTCTAGGCTAGTCTGAGAGATAGCCTGAGACCATGTCTCAAAAAGTAAAAAAGAAAGAAGGAAAGAGACTGAGCAATGGGGACATCCATCTTTTAGGGTTCCCATAAGATCCTGCTTCTGGGAACACCAGGTTAAATTAGAGCCAGTATATACAGGTTGGCTTGGGGTGGTCTCAGATTATAGAACTCCTGGGAGGTGGTTCCTGGAATTGTGCTGGTGGGAGTTGGGGGAGGGGCGGGATGGTAATCAGAAAGTCTAAGGCCAGCTCTTTAAAGGAGAGAGGGTGCAGGAGCAGGCTGTTACCGAAGTCCCTGGGAGGACAGACGCAGCAGGAAGTGATTGTTCAGGAAGACAGCACAGAAGAGAAGAGCTAATAAATGAAAGGAACAGGAGTCTAAACTCTTCAAATTTACAAGAAAAAAAGGGGGGGAGGCTGGTCATTTCACCAGCTTAGCTGATAAAACCACGCACAGCACAAGGCAGTTGACCTGAGTTTTATTCCTGAAGCCTGTGTACAGACAGAAGAATCAAGCAGGCTCCAGGAAACGGCCTCCCAACGGCCACACACGCACAGTGGCATGCACACTGCCCCACCTTCCAGCTCTACGAAATTATTTCTAAAAATAAAGGAAAGGATTGTCAAGGTGGCTCAGTGGGTAAAGACGCTTGCTGTCAAGTCTGACAACCTGAGTTTAACTCCCAGGACCCAGTTGGTGGAAGGACAGACCTGAGCTCTGCAGTTGTCCTCTGATCATCATGGTACGTACACACATTCACACACACACACACACACACACACACGCTAAAATAAAGAACTTTTACAAATGTTAAAGTACAGAAAAAGGCAAGGATCTTGAAGAGATAGGACTCTTTTTGTTAGAGAGTGACACAGTTTTTCTGACCTGTCATTATTATTCCTTGCCAGTGGATGCTGGACACAGAGCTGTCATCTTTGACCGATTCCGTGGCGTACAGGACATTGTGGTAGGGGAAGGGACTCACTTTCTCATCCCTTGGGTACAGAAGCCAATTATCTTTGACTGCCGCTCTCGACCACGGAACGTGCCGGTCATCACTGGTAGCAAAGGTAAGTCTTGCCTACGGTTATATAAAGGAGATGTGGGAGTAAATCGTGCTGCCGTGCTCGTTCTAGAAACATCTGGGATACAGAGGTTAAACTTCACCTCATAAGACTGTGTATGCTATGTGATGGTGGGGAATGCCTTTAATTCCAGCACTTGGCAAAGGTAGGTGGATCTCTGCTTATCAGGGCAGCCTGGTCTACCTGTAAAGAGATCCTGTCTTAAATTTCAAAGTTGGGTCATGGTGCATGCCATTAATCAGGTGGATCTAAGTTCCAGGCTGGTCTGGTTTACAGAGCGAGTTTCCGGATAGCCTGTCACCACAAACCAAGGGATGAGGGGGTGGGTTTCTAGGCAGATAGGTAGGAGTACCTGGGGCATTGGAGAGGGTCCGCCAGAGCGYGGTGACTCACATGAAAACACCATCCTGGGTTTCTGGGTATCTGGAGGTGTAGCTCACTTGGGAGAGTTTGTACCTAGCAGCTCAGATCCCTGAATTCAGACCCCTGCACTCAGGAAGGAGCACTCTGAGGATCAGAAGTTCAAGGACATCTTTGCTGCTCAGGGAGTTCAGTGCTAACCTCTTATATATGAGTCTCTGTTTAAAAACAATATAGACGGAAAGGAAAAGAAATGTAATAAAACTCATTACTTTGCATACTAACTTACAAAGTTAATTTAAGACTCGAGAGATGCCAGAGGCCAAGCCTGACAACCTGAGTTCAATATCAGGTCAAATGTGGTAGGAGAAGAAAGCTGATTCCTTCAAGTTGCCCTTTGACCTCTACATACACACCTGGCTGTACATGCCTACACACACACAATACACAATGCATAAATCAATAAATTTTAAAGATTAATTAAAAAAAATTGCAGACTGGTAAGTTGATCCTGGTGTCAAGCCTGAGTTTAATCTCCAGAGACCACATTGTAGAAGCAGAGAACTGAGTCCTGCGAGCTGTCTTCTGACCTCCACATGTGTAATGTGGTGCACTCACACACAACCACAGAAAATACGTAAATAAAAATTGTAATTTTAAAAAAAAATTTTTTAAATTCATAGTGTGATTCTCTTAGAGTTGTGTGTGTGTAGGCTGAAATATATATATATATATATATACATATATATATATGTATATATATATATATATCAAAGGTAAACACAGGCAGCAGGATACATTCAGAGACAACTATACGGGTTAACCTAAGAGTTTCATATTGGGTGCTGGACGTATGGCCCAGTAGTTAAGAGCACTTGTTGCTCTTGCAGGGGGCCTGGGTTCAAATCCCAGCATCCACATGGTGACACAACCGTCTGTAACCCCAGCTGCAGCAAGCACACACATGGTCCTCATACACGCAGGCAAAACATCATACATAAAAAGCAAAAGAAATCGTAGGGGGAAGTCACGTGCTGTTCTGGCTTTGAGGAAATCTAAATGCGTCCTTCCCTGCTGCCGTTGACCCTTCCCATCAGTTCTTGATCCCCAGAGTGACCGCCCAAACCAGTCTTTGGCAGTTTGTCTTTCTCTGTGGCTGACAACGTTCCCTTTGCCTTGTTTCCCGTGGTCTCTGCCCTGAAGGGCAGACCTCAGACTGCTCTCTCACGGGCCGGGCCTCACCTCACAGCCCTGTGCCTGAGATACATACGCCACTGAATTTCTAGTCGGAGCCTGAAGTGACCAGCCCTTACCATTCCCCTCGCGTCAGAGCACAGGGGCAAAGGGCACTAACTGGCAGCGAGAAGAGGGGTCCCGCGGGGCTCACTGTGCAGACGCCCTCAGGACTGATCCTGGGCAGATGTTTGCTTGTGCCGAGGCAAGCTTGGTGCTGGGTTGCAGGCTTGTGCCCAGGGATGACCCAAAGAGAATTAACATTAAGGACCTCGGGCCTCAGGNTTGTGCTGCCTAAGGCATATTTAAAAATACAAAGGCTGTGTGTATTTCTTATCCAGGACCATAAATAGTCTAAGGCATGTAGAAACCCCACACCAGGATTTATAATACTTATTACTACACGTATCTATCAATTTCTGGTCAATATTTTCTTACCGTATGGATCCTAGTGGTGCAGCTACACGTCTCTTGTACAGAGGGATGAAAGGGGACTCTTACTGTGCACTGGGGTCAGGCGGTGTGTGAATAAATGTCTGTTCACCCAGATAGAGCATGGCCAGTAAGCCAACAAGATGATACCCCCCAGGTTTTGCTTGATGAACCAGTGAGTTTATTGGGGGGGGGGTTACTTACAACAGCATGAGTGAAGGTTTGCTTACTGAAACACTGGTGATTCAAATGAAGATGCGTCACCAGAGCCTGCCCCAGCATGTCTGAGTGCAGGAAACCATAGAGTTGGTSCGACTTAGCTGCCTTGAGAGGTATGTTCATAGGTTTTAAAGGTTAAAGTTCATGACTCCTAGGGCACAGCGTGCCTTCCAGTTCCTGAGAGACTGACGATCTTCCTCAGGCCGTGAACCTTCCAGGCCACTTTGTGTTTCTCCGTACCTTCCCTTGGAAGCTGAGAAAACATGGAAATTTGACAAGACAACTGATCTTAGACATTAATCTTGTGTGTCCTATATAGCTTGCAAACGTTGTATTCTGGTCACTACAACTTTATTGATTTTGGCAATTGCCATTTTATCGTGTTTCTGATAAAGGTATGTAAAGTCTGGTTGCTCTCAATAAAATTGTCACAGTCTCAGTTGTGCTGTGGCCTCTCCAACCTGAGCTTGATTTAATACCTTAAGGCCATATCAGGTAACCTTGGCCTGGCGTGTAATGCAGAGGCTGACAGGTGAGGACTCCTGGAGCAGAGGCTCTTTGCCCAGCATGCAGGCAGTTCCACGAAGGAATCTCCTGTTCCCCAATAATCAGTCAGTGCTTAGGAGCCTCGTGGATCTTGTGACTTTCTGAGCTTCCCGAGTCTCACAGTTATTGTAAGAGCGGTGTGTCTTTATGAGTCCCCCTCTTCTGTTTAGGATGGAATGTTTCAGTTCTGAGGAAGTAGGTAAACACACCTAGGCGCAGAGGCCCCATCTTCCTGACAATTCCAGATTGTGTCAAGTTAACAATTAACACTAATTACCATAAGGCCTAATAAAGTTTATGTTTATTTTGTGTAATTGGGTACTCGAGCAGTGTGTGTGTGTGTGTGTGTGTGTGTGTGTGTGTGTGTGTGTGTNTGTGTGTGTGTGTGTGTGTGGTGGGCTGTTGTGTGTGTGCATGTGTGGGCGGAGGTCTTACCTTGATTGCCCTTCCTCCACGTCTGTTTTGAGAACATCTCTCACTGAGACTGAAGCACATCAGTTTGACTAGGCTGTGGCCCATGCGCTTCAAGGATTCTCCTGATTGCCTCCTGTCCCAAGCCTGGGTTTACATTCACACTCCATGCTAGGCCTTTAAACAGGGCTCTGGGGATCTAACCTCAGGTGTCTGTGTTACTGTGGTGGGCACTTTACCAAATGAGTCATCTCCTGGGCCTTCTCGGTTTGTCAGTTTCCATTCTCTATCTAACGCTTTGCTCTGATGAAATGTGAAGACCACAGGAGACTCCATACTGAATGAACTAAAGCTTCCCAACTCACTGAAGGATCTTTATGATGAAGAATAAAAGACTAATGCTCAAGTTCTCAGTTATTTAATCGAAAACTTTGGATTCCAGTGTGGGAAAGATAATTTCATTTCAGGCATTAATTCGCTTGGATTTTGATGTCTTTGGGCTTTAGAATGTTTTTAGAGAGATTTGCTTTTTGAATTTTGGTTTCAGACTTTAMTTTCTCTCTAGACATTTGGTAAGAAGAAGCTGGAGAGCAAGCTCAGTGGCTCAGGGCTCTTGCTGTTCTTCTACCAAGTACTCAAGTTTGGTTCCCAGGAACCACGTCAGGTAGGTAGCTCACAAGTTTGTAACTTCAAACAAGCTCAAGTTTGTAACTTCAGCTTTAGAGAATCTGATACCCTCTTTTTGCCTCTACAGGCACCCACACATACTAGAATACACAGCACAATACACACACACACACCACACACACACACACACACACACACACACACACACACACACACCCCAACCACCTCCCTTTGGCCTGTATTGGCATACTTCCAGCTGATGAGATTACAAGAGATTTCAGTGAGGCAAAGCTCTCTATGCCTGAAGAAGCCAGAAAGTTGTCTGCTTAGAAATAATCACATGATCCATAAGGTAAGAAGACATATCTAAAAGATGCTATTGGATCAATAGGATGATTTTTGTCAAATTTGGGTCCATATCTGGAAACAAGAGGAATGGATTTTGCTTAGTTAACTTAGTCAACACCGTGCCCAAAAGAAACCCTGGGAGGAAAGGGTTTACTTCAGCTTACAGCTTGAAGTCTGAGGAAAATGTTATGCCCAGTTCACAAGMCCCCCAAGAGACYACCGGGGACCACAACTCTGATGCAAGCACACAAAAGTCTTTATTCAAGCTCCAGCGTGGGCTACAAACCTTCCTGATGGAACAGGATGGGGAGTGACCCCAGGTCTAGGTGAAGGGGGTTTATAAAGGAAAAGAACCACAAGGGGGGGGGGTTCCTAAGCCTTGACATTGCATGAGAGTTTAAAGAAATGTTGATCTCTTTCCCAGAGTCCAAAGGTGGGGGCCATGTCACTTCAAGGACATCAGACAGTAGCTTTCTAGACTGTAGTTTAAAATATAGTTTAGAGGACAAGATGGAATCTGTCCTGTTGTTTTTTGTTTGTTTGTTTGGGGTTTTTTTTGTTTTGTTTTGCCTTTTCATTGGCCATGTCTCTCTAAGGACAAGTCAATGTAGAATAGAGTCAAAATGGAGTTTATTCTTCTACCTCAGTCCCTTCAAAGTTAGGAACTCAAAGCAGGAACTGAAGCAGAAGCAATGGAGGAATACTACTTACTGACTTACTTAGCCTCCTTTCTTATATAACCCAGGACCCSCTTCCAGGGGTGGCACYGCCCACACTGATCTSGACCCTCCCACCTCAATCATTAATCAAGAAAATGCCCGACAGGCTTGCAGTTTTACAGAGGTTATTTTCTCAATCAAGATTCCTCTTCCCAGATATGACTAGATTTGCGTCAAGTTGACAAAAACTAACCAGCCCAGATTTTCATGNGTGTTCGGTGGTGGGGCTGACTGTCTCCCTGGATGCCTGTGGATATTGAGCCATTTGAATTCACCCTGCCATTGGCCTGACGGTGTTCGTTTAGACTTTCTCAGAATTCCTTACACGTCAGTGTGCCTCGGTGCCGGCTGCCACCTTCTCTCGGGTATCATGATGGAGCCCTGGATGCCTCTGATAAGCTAGCCTTGGTCTGCTATCTCTGCAGAGGTGCTGTCCCCGTGATTTCTCCTCATCCTCATAGACTAATACACGCAGTTTGGCTAGGACCGGGTTCCGCCATTAGTAAGCAGCACAGTGGTACGACAGCCCAGGTCAGTGGACTCTGGACGCTGTTTCCACCAGATCCAAGTAACCCAGGGCTGCTGACCGCTGACGCAAGCACACACGCCAGCCCTAGGCAGGCGCACTCGAGTCCTTGGCCTTAGCTTATGTACTGTCTTTAGGTGTTCACAGTCCCAAACGCCCTTTGCTCATGTGGCCTGAATGGCTTTCAGAGGACATTCAGGGTGTACTGAAAAGCTAATGCACCCCCATCCTGTCAGTGGTTCCTGACTGGTGCTGAGTGCTGTGCTGGGCTCTGCTGAGGAACTAGATAGACGTAGCCGGCTCTCTTCTCTAGGACCTAACTGAAATCCTGTATATGGCTTATCGTGGACTTAACAGTAGAAAGGTCATAGAGAAGTCCACCTATGGTGTTAGTGTCTAA
The DNA here is from genome assembly GCA_002335545.1 of Apodemus speciosus. Lineage (NCBI taxonomy): Eukaryota > Metazoa > Chordata > Mammalia > Rodentia > Muridae > Apodemus > Apodemus speciosus. The sequence continues at coordinate 11,271 of BDUI01002177.1, read as the reverse complement.
CTCCCATATGTTCCCTACCCTAAGACTTGCAGAACGTCAACATCACACTACGCATCCTCTTCCGGCCGGTGGCCAGCCAGCTGCCTCGGATCTACACCAGCATTGGCGAGGACTATGATGAGCGGGTGCTGCCGTCTATCACCACAGARATCCTCAAGTCGGTGGTGGTGAGTAATCAGAGTGCCACCTAGAGGTGGTGGGTAGGTGGCTGGGTGGCCAGGAGAGTGGGGGAGGGGTGGTGGGTAGATAGGGGTTCTAGCCGTGAGTATGCTGCTTCTTTCTCCTTCCTCAGTAACCTGACAGGTTTCTGTCCATCCCTCTGGCCAGGCTCGCTTCGATGCYGGAGAGCTGATTACCCAGCGAGAGCTGGTCTCCAGGCAGGTGAGCGATGACCTCACAGAGCGAGCAGCGACATTTGGGCTCATCCTGGATGACGTGTCCCTGGTAAGATCCACGGGGAGGCCGAGGGAAAGGGCTGCTTCTCTTGCTTCCCTGACTGGCCTCGTTTCCGGGCACACGGGGTTAGGTCCCATATCCACTTAACTGGATATGGAGCTTGAAAATGAAACCGTCCCAGTGCCTGAAGCCGTCACCTCAGGTCTCGTTCACTGAGCGTTCTTTCGCCTGACACACACGTTTTGTCATGACTGATTGCTCCCATGCTCCCTAAGCACTGAATGATCTCCAACGCTCCCTAGAAGGTGATTCCTGTTGGCCATGTCGGGCACAGGGAATGGCTGACTGGTCAGCCTGGAKCAACTGACAGTTTTCCTCTCTAGAATAGGTCCGGGTCAAGGATTCCCCAACAAGGGAGTCCTGGGCGCCTCTGGTGAGAGGAGATAGAGCCCCAGTGAGTGGCCGTTCCGGGCCCGGAGCGGAGGCGGGAGACACCTCCGAGGCCAGGCCAGCCAGCCGCTCGAGGCTTTACATTCCCTGTGTTACGTGAAGCTGATGCCGTAACTACAGCGGAAGGCAATATAGGAAGTGTAGGGTTTCAGACCAAGGTGAGGGGAAGGGGTCGTGTTTCTAGATTCTCTGGGAAAAGTCTCGGAGTGATTTGTCAGGTAACAAGGCAAAGTGCTTCCTGTTCTCTCTGTGGCCAGCCTGGGAAAGGCTAGGCTCCCCTCCGCATCTGTGCAGCTGTTCAAACAGCCATTCTCTGAAAGCCTGTTTCCCCCCAGGCAGGGCCTCTCTCCTAGGGGAAGGGCATGTGGCGCCCTCTCCTGGCAGCATGCCAGGCTGCAGCCTTCAACTGCAGCGGGGCTTGCTCCAGGCTCTCCCAGTTATTAACACAAGCACCTTGGCAGTGAGAAACACATGAGTAAAAACCTAAGAGAAACTTGGCATCTTTCTAGACTCTGACCACAGACTCCATCCTGGGGAAATGTGGCCTGACCACAAGAAACCATAGCTAAGAGGTGTGAGGAAAGAATTAGATTTCCTGGGGAATTTGCTGCCCTCAGCTGGACCTTTCAGATAGAAATTGTATTCTTTAATTACACATTTAGCTTCTCCATTCTTAGGATTGTATTTCCGAATGGAAACTTCAGATGAGAGTCCAGCAGTGGATCAGGGAGAGTAGAGCAGCCGCAGTGTGAGATGTTGCTGGCACGTCGGCCCATGCCTGTAACTGCCATGTGCCCCAGCCCACCTGGGCTACAGGGTAAGGCTGTCTCAAAGAACAGACATCCAAAAGGCTTAGATGTGTGGTGTCCTGGTCAGGGTTTCTATTCCTGCCCAAAACATCATGACCAAGAAGCAAGCTGGGGAAGAAAGGGTTTATTCAGCTTACACTTCCACACAGCTGTTCATCACTAAAGGAAGTCAGGACTGGAACTCAAGCAGGTCAGGAAGCAGGAGCTGATGCGGAGGCCATGGAGGGATGTTTCTTACTGGCTTGCTTCCCCTGGCTTGCTCAGCCTGCTCTCTTACAGAACCCAGGACTACCAGCCCAGGGATGGCACCACCCACAAGGGGCCCTCCCCCCTTGATCCCTAATTGAGAAAATGCCTTACAGCTGGCATTTACATGGAGGCATTTCCTCAAGGGAGGCTCCTTTCTCTGTGATAACTCCAGCCTGTGTCAAGTTGACACACAGAACCAGCCAGTACATATAGTGTGAAAAACTTGGAAAGATGTGGGGCCAAGATTTTTGCTTATATTGTACAGAGCAGAGATTTAAGGGTCGGGGGAGGGATAAAGCAGATTGCATTTGAACCTAAATTAACACCTTTTGAAAGTTTTTCCTAGATTTATATTTTTTAGCTCATGTTTATGCTTTGTCTGTGTATGTAAGTCTACTACATGTATGTATCCGGTGCCCTGTAACTAGAGTTACAGATGGTTGGGAATCACCATGTAGGTGCCGAGGGTCAATCCTGTGCCCTCTGCAAGAGCAGCCAGTGCTTCTAACCACTGAGCCATCTCTCCAGCCCCTGCGCCTTATTTTGCAATCAAAGTTGGGTACAGTGACTTAGGAGTGCCAAGGTCCTTTCCCTCTCCTGTGCTGTCCTCAGAGAGTCGCTTCAGCCAAACAGTCACAGCTACTTCCGTGGTTAGCGACGGTCTCTGGCTAGTCTGGCTGGAGCGCTCACCCTGACCAATGGCTTTCCCTGCCTTTCTTTTAAAACCTTTACCAGAACTGTGTGTGTCGGGGATGCCACGATCCACACGCCACCCTCTATCTTCCTGTCCAGGGTGGAAGTGCTGTGAGAAGGAAGGGCTGGTTAATCCATAACCGAGAGCATCAGGCTCCTACATCCCTGGGAACCAGCTCCGGCCCCTGCTCCCAGGCCTCAGCTTTCCATCTGCCTCCCCCACCCAAGTCTTGGAACAGGGCATCAAAAGCTCTTGGAAGAGCAGTCGTCAGTGATGGGGGTCCTGGAACCCATGAGTTCCTTCCTCTAGGGAGGTGACTGATGAGTAGATCCCTTCTAGTAGCCCTGGGCCCCATCAAAGCTCCAGGTGCCACTTTGCTCATGGGGTGACTGAATTCTGTGTAAGCGCAGTGTGAGCAGCTAAGAATGCAGAGGTGTGAGCTCGGCGTGAACGAGGGGACCGAGATAGAAGGGCATCTTCTTGTGTCTCCAGCCACTGCTAGAGCCATTCCCAGCCGCTTCCTTGCAGTGGCCGGGAGGCCTCCCAGCAGTGCTGGCTAAGCAATTACTGCCTCAGCTTGTACTCACTTCTCCCCATAGACACATCTGACCTTCGGGAAGGAGTTCACAGAGGCGGTAGAAGCCAAACAGGTGGCTCAGCAGGAAGCGGAGAGAGCCAGATTTGTGGTGGAAAAGGTGAGCGTTCAACCAGATGGCAGAGACAGCCTCTCCCTCCTGGTGCTTGGCTCCCCCACCTGCCGGGTGGCCTAGAAACTGGTCATCCGTCATCTGTCTGGAATAAGCAGAAGAGGCTTGAGGGAGCCTTCCTCCTCCAATCAGTTCCAGAGTCTATGGGAGCTGTTGGGGTTGTGAGGTTATGGTCCTAAATCACTGAAGGGTCACTTGTTTCCTACTTCCCAAGATCAAAAACCCTCTCCTACACATAAACATGTTACCCCTGGCATGTTTTCAGCCTCGCTGAGGAGTTACTTTTACACCGAGGTTACATAGTGAAACCGACAGCAGAAGAGATCAAACATGCCAGATGTGCTTGGTGTTTTTTTTTCTTTTGTCGAATCTATCCAGATGTTTTAGAGAGTGATGGAATACAATGTACGTCCGTCGTAGCAGCCTGTTCTTCCCGGTGTATGTAGAGGCTGATTGCTAGCTGCCTCTTCTTGCTGCTCGCTTTCCTAATCTAAGGATGTGTGATCCTTAAAATGCACAAGARGCATTTGGTTGTAGGGAGCACACACCYRAGKAGGCAGGAATGTGTTCCCTTTCGTACCTACTGTGGCTCCAAACCGCAACAGGYCTAGTACTGCTGGGTGGTGTTGTGTGTGTAATCAACATTTGTTAAGCAGACTGTAATGTTCTGAATTGAGCATTAAAGATGCAGCTCAGTGACAAGAGTGTTTACCTATCGTGTACGAGATGCTTGAATCCTTCAGTACCAAAACGGAGGATRGGAGGGAAGACTGTGTGTTGAGTTTAGAGTCTTAAAGCCAGACTCTCCTCCCACGCTCTGAAAATGTTATATCCTGATAGATGTCATCCTGCTGGCATTGGTAGSGTGACCAGGGGTATCTTTGGGTACATGTTGGAGTCAGTGATTTCCATGGGTAACTACAGAGGGCAGTCACAGGAGCACACAGCTCTTTGGGCACTTAATTTATTTGTGGTGCCAGAGGTCAGTCCCTAGAGAGGCTGTCACTGAGCTACACCCAGCCCAGCTCTGCTAGGGTTGTTTTGGAGTTTTTGTTTGGTTTTTGGGCTTTTTGTTTGTGGCCCTGGTTGACCGAAAATGTCCTCTGTAAGCTTCATACTTGCAGCAAGCCTCCCAYCTGCCATCGCCGCTTTAGTGCTAAGATTACAGCTGCTAGCCACCACACGGGGTGTCCTAGCTTTGATGGAAGTCATTTTGACTTGCCACTGGAAGGAAAGATGGACCTAGAGATTGATCCCAGTTTTCCCTTTCTGTTTCTGTGGCTTTGGATCAGCGTGTAAGTGACAATGTCCATKTAGCCAAAAGAAGCATGTCCTGTGGTGACATGTGGGCATGAAGGAAAAGAGGAAGACTGGGGGGACAGTTTCGACCCCACTGTAAAGGAAGAACGCTCCCAAGGGACCTTGCASGTCCCCTCTGASGGGGCCTGGCTTGGTCCTGGTTCAGCCATGGTTCATTGYGAGTGCTATGGAGTAATGCCAGTCTCTACCTCCTCTCCTGCAGGCCGAGCAGCAGAAGAAGGCGGCCATCATCTCTGCGGAGGGTGACTCCAAGGCAGCTGAGCTGATCGCCAACTCGCTGGCCACAGCCGGCGATGGCCTGATCGAGCTGCGCAAGCTGGAGGCAGCCGAGGACATTGCGTACCAGCTGTCCCGCTCCCGGAACATCACCTACCTGCCAGCAGGGCAGTCCGTGCTCCTCCAGCTCCCCCAGTGAGGCCGACCGGGCGTGGCCGCCATCATACTGAATGACGCCTTCCTTCTGCCCCGCCCCAGAAATCACTGTGAAATTTAATGATTGGCTTAAAGTGAAGGAAATAAAGGTAAAATCACTTCAGATCTCTTAATTATCACATGAAGCTTTTATTGTTACACTTTTTACCCTCTTTTATATCCAAAGTCGCCAAGTGCCTATGCAGACTGGCCTTC
>BDUI01002176.1:115043-131058 GCA_002335545.1 Apodemus speciosus | reverse complement strand
AATGTTTAAATGTTTCCCCTTGGGTCTGCAATGTGCATTAATGATACCTCTGTCTTCCCAATGCTTTCTTTTTCTTGTAACTAGCTTTCTACTGCTTTTTAAAATTTCCCTTGCATTTGGCCCTTTACCTCCTTTTGTTGGAAGCCGATCTCTTATTTCCTACAACTAATCTTTCTCTCATTTCTTCTCTCTTCAGTGCGTCTCTATATTGCTGTCACAGATAACWTCCCACAAGTAAGACGACACTAACTGCCTGAAGTCACTTATTTACATCCTTGCAATGCCAATAAGCAAATACCATGATAACAGATGGAGAGGTGTATGTGCACACACGCACAGCCCTACCTGGTATTTTAAGAGCATATTGGTGCTTTGTATTGTTTCATTCATGTTTGCACTCTCGCCATTCTCACTAGGTGTGGGGGATTAGGAACCGATAAGCTTCATCTGTTCTGCATGGTGAAGGCTCGTTTTTCAAAAACAAACCCGGGGAAAGAGAAAGGGACGGGAAAATAGCCTCAGCAAGACCACCGCCAAACTTGACACTCKCCGGCAGTTGTGGGCTGCGAAGTTGTTTTCCACCTCACCTCGAAAGAAGGGCAACCACGGCCTCTGACCGACCTCTATTTTGCTCAAGCGGCACGAACTGTACTGTTTGCGACTGCTCCTCCACGGTTCCTCCTGTAACATATTAACTACCGAGAGATATTTCTTGATGAAGAAAAATAATCACATCTACGGAAAAACATGGACACAAGAAGTGTTTCGACTGAAACATCAGTCCAGTCTTCTGGGGCAGCATCGGCGACCGGAGGACCAAAACGCAAACAAACAAAACACAAAGCGAGGCAACAGTTTGAACCTCCCGCACGGAGAGGAAGGGGCCGTCTCCGGAAAAGTGAGGCCGGAAGTCCCGCCTCTTCCATTGCAAAGAGCAGTACCGGAAAAAGACCGGTTTTCCGGGCCGGCCTCTGGTCTCCACCGATTGGGTGTTCAGTCTCCGTACGGAAGCGCTGAGATTCAGTGTATTGTAGACCAGCCTCCTGCCTTGCCAGGGACCCCTAACAYAAGGATAGGTGTTAGCGGAGTTTTTAAATTATTTAAAAGTAAACGAAGACAAAGATCACTTGTTTTAAGAAATGCCAGAAAATGTCTTCTAATTCTTAATTTATTGCCATTAGACATGCGTACTACGTCAGCAATGTACGCTGCGGATTAGCTCAATTCATTGGGGTCAGGATGGAGATTGGGAAGACAAAATATTCGACTAGTTATGGGTGTACCTAAGCTAAAAATACAGCGATCTATGAGAGAGTAGGTGAGAAAATATTTCCACTAAAGTCTGAAGGTTTGAGGTTTTGTTTTTGTTTTTTGTTGTGTTTGTTTTTAAAACAGGGTCTGTGTAAACCTGACTGTCCTGGAACTCGCTATGTAGACCAGGCCGGCCTCGAGCTCAGAGATCTGCCTCCACCTCCCTAGTGCTGGGATTAAAGACGTGCTCTACCACCTTCCTGGCTCTGCCCTGCTCATAACCCAACAGTAGCTTTTTCTTATTTACTGCCCACAGAAATAGTATTGCGTCCAGATTACAGACAGTGTCAACAAGACACTCTTGGCAGTAAAGCAGACCTCCTTGTGTCGCCGTATGACCGCCTTGTGCCTCAGTATGACCATGAGCTCAGAGCATGCGTGGGCACAGCTCTCCACAAGGACATTATCCATATGACCATAGCTCCAAATCTGGAGTTTTAAGTACGAGCAAAGGTCAAGGCTCTGTGTTACAACTCGAAGCTGTCCAAGGGAGGGATGATGTCTCTCTAAGGGGCCAAAGCATGATCAGGGAGCRTCAGAGGCGGTATGGCCACGCCATTATGGATGGAGCCGGACTTGAAGAAACTTTCTGATTCTAAATTTAAAAATCTCCAGGCAACTTTTTCTTCAAAAAGAGCTTTATTAGGCATACTTGTTTAGTACAAGATATTTAAGCAAAACTAACAGTATCAAGGGATTGGGAAAACTTCTAACTGTCCAATTAACCATCACTTGGAAAATAACTGATATAAAAACTGATTTCAATATTAAGTAAAGACATCCTTGGACAGATAAGAGTCTTATGACCTGTGTGTATGTACTATACATTGCATAGCTGTTTTCTACCCCTGCCCTTCCCCCTTCTAATGTTTGAGAACCCAAATGGAATTTCATGTTTTGAAAGATTACTGGAATTGCTGATGGGGATGGATTGTGGGTAGCAAGGATAAACAAGTAACCCCTAGAATGTAGGTTCACAACACTAAGACAACGACAGCTCCAGCAAGAGATCTAACTATATTCTTGGGAATTACTGGACAAGGGACTTAGGAGAAAAAGTAAGACTCTAAAACAGCCCAATTTTCTGGTTTAGGCAAGGGGAAAGGTGAAAGAGGTTATAAAAATAAACTGAGGAAAAGTTTGAGCTAGATTTAAATCTTCGAAGTTCATTTGGTGAAAATTGTAAGATTTGGTTGAATTAGGAGATGCCCACCTGGAGATCAATGGCTGTTATGTGCTAACTGAGGATTTAAAAGAATGAACAAAGAAATGTGACACTAGAGCTAATATTAAGGGGCCGGAGATGGCTCAGCAGCTAAAAACACCGGCTGCTCTTTCAGAGGACCTGGGTTCCATTCCCAGCACCCATATAGCAGCTCAAAACCTTCTGTTACTCCAATTCCAGGGAATCACCCTATTCTGGGCTCCCAGAGTACCAGGCACACACTGATGCAGAGACACATACAGGCAAAATACCCACACGTACAAAATACAACAACTTAAAAAAATTAAAAGAAACGTAGGTAAAGAGAAGCCCAGAAAAGCATTTGCAAAAAAGCATAAAGAGAAAGCAAATTATTGTCTTAGATGCCGAGATGCTCTTTAAATTTGGTGTCAGTATAAAGAGGACAAGCTGAAATCAAATCTATTAGGTTTAGTGAGGCAGGAGCTAGGGCCGCTTTGCAGAGATTGCATATAGTGTGAAAGAAAACAATGACTTTGAAGATCAATTAGAGCAGGAAATGGATAAATATGGGCTACTTGAGAAGGCTGACTGATTATAAGACTCTGGAACAAGGAAACTTAGAAAGGCAGATTTATTTTTTTTATTTGATAAGAATGGCATGGGAAACAGCTCATTAAAAAAAAAAAAAAAAAAAAAAAAAAAAAGCCAGATTAGAAAACAACAAAAAGTAACCCCAGCCATCTACTTGGGATGCTTCCTGTAGAGAAGATAAATACATGAATAGATACATTTGTGTATACTTGACTTCTAATGCTTTTCCCCTAAAACAAATGAGGCAATGAAAAGATTAAAGGAGGTAAGAACCAATTAAAAGTGGAGGGAGGGGCACAATGGCCACCAGCAGCACAGCCAGCCGAAGTGGCAGCGGGATTCTGAATTAACAATGGCACCCATCTCCCAGAGCCCAGCCTAAGACTTCAGGTGCACAGATGCAGCTGTGCTGCACTCATGGGGTTCAGTTTTGCTAAACCAACACAACGGGGCCGTGGCACACATGAGCTTAAATTACTCTATTTGCTAAAGTCTAGTCAAAGACCACCAGGCTCAAGCCTGTTGGTTTGCAAGAGAGGAAAGGCTCCTGATGGAGGACTCTGAAGACATCCTAAGGGAAGGGGGCCAGTTCTGGGGAAGACACTGCTTCTCAAGCTATGTAAGCAGCAGAGTCTGACCCAGTAATAGTTGAACAACAGCAATGCCTGGGCAGAACTGCTGGTAACACATCAATGGTCCCACGAGGTGAGTACCTATGGCATTTTAGAGCTGCTCCAAGACTTAGGACAGAAACACGTTCTATAACTTTGCAGCTGTGTGTCTACCCTCAGGACCTGAGAGGAAATGGGCTTTTGTGTGAGCTGACTTTCAGCTTTCAACAGGATTTGACCTACCAAACATTCTCTCATTAAATGACAAAACCTTTTCTTTTTAATATGGAAAAAAAAACTACACTCATCTGTCCTCCWTGCAGGCAAGATTTAGTGGAATACTTACAGAATTACCCAAAGACTGATTTTAAATTCTAGCCACCTCTTGCAGATACACTCACTGGTCCTCTCGAAGTAAGCATTCTCCATCACTGTGACAAACCCAGTCTACTAAGATATAGTATGTTTTTGCCTTCTAGCTAAGATTGAGTTGGAGTTGATAGCCCGACTACTTAAGATCCTCATTTGTTTTGTTGTTACAACTCAAGGCTGACAGTCACTGGCAACAGTGCCAGTGCTCACTGGATTACTATTTCTTTTTTTTCTTTCCGAGACAGAGTTTCTCTGTGTAGCCCTGGCTGTCCTGGAACTCACGCTGTAGACCAGGCTGGTCACGAACTCAGAAATCCACCTGCCTCTGCCTCCCAAGTGCTGGGATTAAAGGCGTGCACCACCACTGCCGGATTACTATTTCTACAAGACATTCATATTTGGGCCTGGTGAAGGCATGCATTCTACAAGACAATGTGACAAAGGACCAACTCATTAGACAGAGTTACAAATTTAGACTTTAGGTATACATTCCTCAATGGCCTATCTGATACAGTTAGTGACTCATTTAAAACCAAGAAAATAAGTACTCCTGCAGACTTTCTGAATGCAATTTCTTCCTGTTTTGGTATGTCCACTCAGAATCCAGCCAAAATGCTCAGAGGTCCAATAGAAGAGAAAAAGCCATCTGTAAAATGTCAACGTTCTAGTCAACAGCTCAGGTCTAGACATATCTTGGGTCCTCTCAAGCCATTGTGTGAGGACGGTTCCGATACTAAGGTGGTTTTTAATTCTAGCACTAGGGATCAAACTTAAGCATCTGCATGCTTCGCAGATGAAGTGCCACCAGACTACCAATGCATGAGATTCTGTTGATAGCGTCATTTGAGTACAGTAGTGACAATGAGGTGAGTGGTCCAATACGGGATGTTTATGTGCTAAATGTCTAAAGGAGGTGCAGCCCAGTTATCTCTTATCTGTTCTAACGTGCTGTAACTATCATGTCCCGACAGTAGGCTATACTGGTAGTCATCAGGTTATAGCACTCAGTTAGAAAAAGCAGTTCTATGACAAATACCAAAACATACAATTACTTTTTAACATGGATTCTAAAAATTACCATTATTTGGTAATCTTGTAGGTTCATTTATGTTACTGAATTCAATTATTCAATTGGTATTGTGATTTCTCTAACTTTTAAACCTTTAATTTATTTCATGTAGGCAAGCTTAACAAAAAGTTCTTTTAAAGATACCACTTTAAAAATTTAGAAGAAACAAACTAAGTTTTATTTTCAAATTCTAATTTTAATACAGACTGAACAAACAAACACACAAGCAGAAGTGGGAAAACTAAGTGTGTAAGCAGACAGAGATGTACCAAATGTAAAACAATGGGTTATTAATACAACTATTTACATGCAGATTTACAAGCAACCCTTTTATATGTTTATTTTTAGTTAGTTGGAAAAAGATTTGACATCAGATAAAAACATTACTTAAATAGGGCTGAGGTGGTACATTATAGTAAAAGTATTAGAAAAGTGGTCCTCACAGTATACCAATTATAAAGCAGATGAAAACTTGAATGACAAATACCTAGTAAAATTTCTCTAGTAAAAAGTCAATGCAACCCATGCAATAAAATAAAAATGAGTAAGTCATATAAAGAAAGCAGACTAACACTGTAGGATGGCGGGTAATGAAGTTAGTCGGGAGAAGCAAACAAAAAGCAAATCACTCTTGAATTGGAATAAATCCTCAATGAAGAGTCTTGGTTCCTTAGCTGGTGTTCTAAGCCCCACCCACCCCACATAAATGACACTTTAAAAGCCCTTGGTATCAAATAGCATCTACATATGTAAATAAGTTGTTTATATACTCCCAGACTTTGGTGCTAAAGATTTTCATGATTGTGATTAGTACTTGAAACTCAATATATAGAGAATCAAATGCTAAACTAAAATAAAAGCTGTAATAGTCATATCTAAAAAAGAATGCTACATTTTTGCAGTAATATATATTTCCAGGCTAAGACTTTTTAACCTCAAGAAAAAGAAGTTGAATGATAAGCATCTAACCAGCTAGCAAAATTTTCTTTCAACATTTCATTTATTTCAAAATCGATTTTATTGCAGCCAAAACAGTAGAATTAACTGTACATAATAAAACTATTATATATATATACACATTTTAAGTTACAGGGAATAAAGTTTATTTTGGCAGGTAGTGTTAAACAAAATTAAAGTTGCATACATTAGTAACATAACTCAAAATCCTTAATTTGGTATAAGTCTGACACAGTTTTCTTGCTTTCCTGTGTTCTGCTAAATCACCATACCTAAACTTTAAAAAAAAAAAAAAAAAAAAAAAAAAAAAAAAAAAAAAAAAAAAAAACCAGATATCCTCAAATTTAACTTTACTGTTTTCGTTTGCGCTCTGATTCCAAACAAAACTTTTCATAAGCTTCTTCAATCTCTGGGTCCATCTCATCATCGATATCATCCAAATATCTATAAAAGAAGCAAAAAATGATTTGCTGTTTTGCAAATCCAAAAATGCCTAGAGATGTTAAATGTACTTTCCTAAACAGAATTTTGTTAGATTTTTAGATATGTTCACTTAAAAGTTAATAAAAGGCTCGACATATATAAGTTCACATCTTATTAATAGACAATTTAATTAGAATAATTTCAAATTAACCCATGACTTTTTTATTATTCCACTCAAAAAGTTTTATCCTTCTAGGGGCTATGTCTAATTAACATCAAAACCTATTTCTGCTATGATTTCTGCAAGGATATTTTTTCACAAAGACTTTCCCACAAATCTGAAACCAGATTTGTATAACAGAAAGCTACTTTTGAGATTACGTTATCCAGGTGGCCCTGTTCCCAAACACCAGGAGTTTAAAATGATACAAAACACGGCAGCACAGCGGTGCACTGTTGTATCATCCCTGCACTTGGGCCTACGTGAAGTCAGAGAGCAACCCTGTGACATCAGTTCTCTACAGCCACGGACACGGAGGGCCAGCAGGCAAACATGGGGCGATTTCTGCCAACTGAGCGGTTTTGCTGGCCTCCAAATGCCATTTCTTTTATAATTTTTCTTCTAGTTTAGTTCTAGGGTTAGTTTATATTGAAAATTTGGGCACAAAACCTTCATTTAAAAAGTGAGCAATAAGGGGCTGAGAAGGATGGTTCAGAGGAGAGCACTTGTTATGGAGCATGGAGACCTCAGTTTAGCTCCTCAGCACCCAAGTAAAAAGCTGAGTGTAATCTCCCCAGATCTGGGGAGAAGAGGCAGGCATATTCCTGCAGGTCAGCCAACCTAAGTGAAGTCAGTTACCTCCTAGTTTAGCAAGAACATCTGACTCAACATAATGTGGGCAGTGACTTAAGAGAGACAACAGCTGGGCTGGAGAGATGGCTCAGCCGTTAAAGGCTAGGCTCACAACCATAAAATATAAGAGAGACAACAGCTGACACCAGACCACACACACACACACACACACACACACACACACACACACACACACACACACACACACACACACAAAATCAGTAATGAAAAAGAGAACTTACGGGTCACCAGCCCCTGATAAATCTGTTCCATTTTCTTCATAATCTGGAAAAAAGTCCTCCCTTTCAAGTAACTCTTGATACTTTTCTTGGTAATCTATAAGACAACACAGGAAAAAAAAAGAAAAAAAAAAGCAGATTGTCTTATGAAATGAGTAGTTTTTACCCCTATAAACTTCTTAATGACTTTAACAGTAAAACTTACATGAATGCTTTCATAAAACCTATATTCTTAATTGGATTGCCTTTGTTTTGTTACATGCTCACAAGCCCTAAAATATTTTGACATACCATTCTTTTAAATGTTAAGTATATTCTACAGTTGGTTACTAAAGAGTAAACCTAAGGCCCCCCTTAGGGCATATCATCTGCAACTGAACGGATAGCTCCCAGTCTGTTTTTAACTTGTTTGAGAGGGGTCTCACTCTGCAGCTCTAGCTGTCCTGGACCTTCCTATGTAGATCAAATGGGTCAAGCTAACAGAGATACTCCAGGCTCTGCCTTTCAATTGCTGGGATTAAAGCTGCCACCACACCAGGCTCCTTTTCACTTACCATGTATTTTTGTTTGTTTGTTTGTTTGTTTGTTTTGTTTATCAGACAATGTCTCCTGATTGGCCTAGGCTGCCAGACTGTTATGGAACTCACTATGCCAACCACGTCAGCCTGAAGCTCAGAGAGTCTCTTGCCACTATCTCTAAGTGCTCAGTGCTGAGATTAAGGGTATTTGCCACCGCTCCTGGCTTAGTTTTTATCTTGAGCCATGATCTTACTAAGTTGCCCAGGCCTGTCTTTTAAACCTCCCCACTCTACAGAGTAGCTAGGATTACTGGCTTGCACCACACAGTCTAATCTTCATTCTTCTTTTAAAAGGTTATTATATCACTGGGTTAGGGGCAGTTTTTTTCAAGACTGTCTTTATAAAACTCTAACTCAACATCAGGGATCAAAGCCATTCCAATTTTGACAGATTAGAGAAAATATAAGCATAAAAATGTCTTGCTATAAATCCTTGTAGTAAGATAGAAGATATTCTTTTTACTGCCATCAATGAAGGCTGGCAAACTCCAGATCATGCACATATAAGACATCTTAGAGGCTCACAGAGCATGCTGGCTTCAGTCGCCAAAGCGTTTGGCATTTATACAGAGTGTTCAAGGCACTGGGTCTGTGTAGAACAGGAAGATAGAACACCTCTCTCTCACAATTCATAAACATCTGAGGGTTAAGTTAAGGGATAACTTAAAAGGATGGACCCGGAGAAGCAGCAAACAAAAACCTCAGTGGCAAACAAAATTTTATGTTTGGGTTTGGAAGAGTCAAGCACTCTGGAGAAACTGTTTACATAGAGTTTGTAACAACAGAATTGACCTTGAATTTCTATTGAAGCCTTAAGACAAAAACCAAACAAACAAAAAATCATCCAGYCTTTTCCAAGTTAGTGATATACCTGCAGTGCCTGGCAAAAGCAAATCTAAAACTATTTTGGGTAGAGATCCTAAAACCAAAGGGACAACAGGTTTTTAATCAGGAAAACAAAAAGCTAAACCAGTATTGCATTCATACTGAAGCAGGTAGTAAGCTAAACGGTTTACAAAAAGAAAATGTGTGGAGATGGCAAAAAAGATAAGCTAAGTAAATCGGTACCCAACACACAGCTGGGAAAAGAGCAGTCTTTGTACAATTCTCTTTCATTACTCTTGTGTAATTTCTGACTAGAGGTTTAAGAAAAGCAAAGACTGCCTATAGAATGATGAAAGGATTTGACACTTTGAAAAAGTCCATGTTTAAAAAAAAAATCAACTTGAGAAAACCAAAGTGAATCTGTATAAAAGTATGAACAAATTTGACAAGATAGACCTCAAAGAATCAAATGAAGGAGGATAACTCTGAAAAAAATACGTGAAGAAGGAAGCTTTTTAACTGTTTTGTGAGAGAGCATCTTCCTATTTGCCTAGGCGGGTTTCCTGAGCTCACAGTCTTCTAACCTCAACTTCCTGGTTTGGCCTCCATGCTCAGACTGTCCTGGCCAGCTTTTAGAGATTTGTCCTACCAGAAACATTATGATTTATATAAGAACAGTTAAGCATGGGTTATTTATTGGTTAAGAAAGACAAGTATACTAACAAAGATTCCACAAGAATGAACAGTATTCAGAATACTATAGGCAACTTATTATAAGTTAATACCTGATGTTGAGACAATACAGTGGAAAAATATTTAATACCTACTATATTCTCCATATAAAAATTAGATGGGTTAAAGGTTTAAAACAGGAAAAACAGCAAGCATGACTTTTAGAAGAAGATGAAAATGTAATTAAGTAAAAAGACGATAAGACTCAAAGCATGTATATGAAAATACATCATATACAAAATGGAAAGACGGGCACACAGCACGAAGGGATAAGCCCCATACCTGACCATGATCACTTTTTTCTAGACTTTGTAAGGAATCACAAATTAGTAAGACAAACGATTAGGGGGAAAAGCCAGTTAACAGGCAGTTTTCAAATGAAGACAAAACAAAGGTTTATACCCAGGAAGAAATACAGTATTATTAATCATGAAAATAATAC
Source organism: Apodemus speciosus (assembly GCA_002335545.1). Classification (NCBI taxonomy): domain Eukaryota; kingdom Metazoa; phylum Chordata; class Mammalia; order Rodentia; family Muridae; genus Apodemus; species Apodemus speciosus. Next base: position 120,869 of record BDUI01002176.1, on the reverse strand, counting down.
ATCCAATTTCATAGAACTGGACTGACAGAGTTATGTCTAAGAAGTATTCCCAGGAATGAAAAACCAAACCCGGTCGGTCCTCTACAACACGGGTTGGAACACTAAAAGGATGATCATGCTGACGAGTGACCACAGCTGTCGGCACCACTGCCTGACGCAGTGACGCTGGACGCTCAGACCTGGGACTTGGTTCTACTTCCTCAGCCTAAAGAGACTCCTTAGCGCCAGAAGCACGGGACACAGTCAGCGATTGTTATTTAGAGGAAATGGCTGGAAAAATCCCTGTTATAGCTGGCTGTAGTTTGTACTAAATCAGAACTCTCACATTACAGTCCCTCCTGTCACAACTACTGCATTTTTTCTATAAATAACCCTTTCCTGGAAGGTATACAGAGATTTGGGTTTTAATTAACTGGATTGTAAATACTAATGCGATCTATAAGTACTAACACTAAAGTAAGCTGCTGACTATTCAGTTAACTAGAGTCATCTTTGCCTTCTATCCTAGATCATCTGAAAATTTAAGATGAAAACAAACACTAAGAGGAGTACAAAATAAAAATGGCAGCACTTAATGGAGGGATGAAATCTTTGACTGGGAATGTAAACTACAAACTAGTTACTTAAAATGGTCTCAAGTTATCAACATTGGATAAATTGTAACCCTACAATTTTAGAACATATGAAATCCACCAAAAAAAAAAAAAGACAAAAAAACAAAACCTAAACAACAACAACAAAAACCTACACTGTACTGTCAAGAAGTGATTTTATGTAATTTACCACTTAAGAAAATGGACAAGTGACTGACTGAGATAACATACCTGGGTCTGCTGCAGTGAAAGGAACACCATCAGATGTATAGAATGTTGGTTCATTCTAGGATAAATCAAAATGATAAAAATAGGTTCTCATTTCAAAACACATGAGAGTAATGAGGCCTGAGGTCAACCACCCGCGGTCAGACTGTGCACACTAGGTAACCCCCAGCTTCCCAACACCCCACCCACTTTCCTGGGCAAGCACACGGTTCTTAGATTTCCATTTGTCATCTCACCCTCTTGTAGTCCTAGGGCCTGTTGTCCTGTTTGCTCCATCCCTGGCTGGACTGTCACTTAATGTTGACTTAGTTTAATTTTCTTAATATCCTAACATTTTTAAAGAGTTTAGAAAACTGAGGTTGAGTATTCCTCTGTAGCTGCTTTACATTTGGTAATGTCAGAAGCTACATGGTACAGAACATGTGAGATGTAGGCATTTGGTTATATGTGGACTAGAGCCCAAGCATTATCACTATTTCCTGACAGTGGCTGAATCTTGATTTAGTCTACTTTTCACTAGAGGGTCTCTATTTATATGATATGCTGTCTTCTATGGCAATAAAAAATTTAACAGGCACTGAATTATGAGGATAGCTTTATATAATTTAAATAGTTTCCAGAATAGAATTCATCATCTGGTAGTTTGAACAGGAAGGGCCCAACAGGCTCGTATGCTGGAATACTTGGCTGCCAGTTGGTAGAAGTGTTTGGGAAGGAGTAAGAGGTGAGGTCTCACTGGAGGAGTCGAAGACTCTCAGGTTAGCATCCCCACTGCGCTCTGCCCTCTGTGTGTGAGCGGAGATAAAAGCTCCCAGCCCTTCCTGCCCTGTCTTTGCTCTATCACAGACTCTAACCCTCTGCAACTACAGGTCCAATTAAATGCTTTAAGTTGCCTTGGTCACGGTGTTTTATGACAGCTATAGAAAAGCAAACTAAAACAAAGCATTAAATGAAACTTAAAATATAAACTGGCATACCATGAAGTAGTTAGGGTCATTTTCAGGAGTAGCTTCTCTGTATGTTGAAGTTGCATGAACTCTGCCCCAGTTACTCGATCGAAGTTCAACAAGCTTCAAGAGCATTTGTTTTACATCTCTACAGATAAGAAGTTTTTAAAAAAGTTAATATGCATCTCCTGTAAATACTGTCAGGCTCTATAATATTCCCAGTGACTTAAAATGCTCAATTTAATTTAACATAGGTACCCAATACTTTAAATTTCTAGACATTTCCAATGACATAATTCACTGTATTATTTTTACTTTAAAAAAAAAGGGGGGGGGGGGAGGAAGCTTGAAGCTGGCTGGCCCTAGTGGCAGACTCCTGCAATCTCAGCACTTGGGAGGCAGAGGCAGGTAGATGTATGTGTGTATGTGTGAGGCCAGTCTGGCCTACTTAGCAAGTTAAAGGACAGCCAGGACTATATAGTAAGACCCTGTCTTAAAAAAAAAAAAAAAAAAAAAAAAAAAAAAAAAAACAAAAAAAAAACACAAAACCAAAAAAAAAAAAAAAAAAAAAAAAAAAAGGCCAAAAAAACCAATACCTTTGAAATCCATTCCACTTTACTGACTATATGACTTACAAGGGTCTCTTATATTACTTATAGTAGAGTTCTCTGCATAAACACTGGGTCCATGTTTAAAATCTAAATAATTTTATTTCTCAATGGATTCATCATATCTTACCACAAAGAAAATCTTAAGTTTTCAGTTTTAAGTATAACTTAGCAAAATTTACTAGAGTAAGTGAGAAACCATAGACAAAATACTGGATTGATCTATAAACCTTAACTACTCTTTGAGATACACAGATTTTAAAAACATTAGGAAAATAATAGAAGATGAAGATCTACTTGCTTTCTTTTCTTACCTGCTGCAGTTTGCATCTAGAACAACATTTTCAATTCTCTGAATTACTTCTTCCATATCAATTTTCCCCTTTTCCTTCCAAGTATCTTCTAAAACTGACCCTGTCAACTAAAAGCACAGTTGTCAGTAAAACCAGGAATACAGCAAAGGAGAAATTTTAAAAATGTATTAGCAAAAGCTGGAACTTAAAAAAAAAATTAAATGGTTTGGTATTTCCAATTATTCTCTGCCTACTGTCCTGTTATCAGTCTTCCACACCATCTATCCTTTTCTTTGACTAACTAGATAATAAATGTATAAGGCTTCACATCATAATTATCCAACATTTCCTACTAAGTCTGGCCATTTAAGTTTGACTATCTCACTTAACAGTGGAGTGTTACCTAAAAGTTGTAAATTGAAATACACACCTTCCCCCCCAAAACAACAGCTGATTGTGGTGGTACACACTTTTAATCCCAACACTTCAGAGGAAGAGGCAGACGGATCTCTGTAAGTTTGAAGGCTAGCCTCAGCTACAGAGTTATTCCAGGACAGCCAGATCTACATAGTGATATTCTGTCAACACACACACACACACACACACACACACACACACACACACACACACACACACACAGTAAAGGTCTAAAAAAAATTCCAGGACAGCCAGATCTACATAGTGATATTCTGTCAACACACACACACACACACACACACACACACAGTAAAGGTCTAAAAAAAATTAAGGATAAAAAACAGGCCATTAACAAAAACAATCAAATAGCTTATAAGGGTGTAGGAATGCTTAAATTGACTTGCTTTAATTGATTAGATAACTTTGAATTATAGTGAGGTTTTTTTTATTATTACTGTTCATTCATGACAAACCCAACTGATTATATTTTCCCCTGGAAGATGGGAAAAGGTATACTTATTCATCACTACACAGAGTATGCTGAAGCTCATCAAACTTTGATGTTAACCGTTGATACAAAATACCTATGCTCACTGACTGGTGGAATCTGTTCAAAACTTTAGAAAGTATCTATAAAGAGGTAATGAAAGACTACTAGCAATTCTATATATATATATAGACGCCAAATGGGAAACAGCCCAAGTTTTTACTAAAATAATGGATGAACAATGTATTTACATACAACAGAATACTAAGAAGTTACTCAATACAGAGCTAAATCTCTCTGGAGTGATTAAGATATTTGGGAGCCAAAAAATAAAGAAGCTGAAATAGACTAAGAACGTCTTTGTAAGGACACATAAACATAGAAAAGGAAGGGAGTTTACAAATGGGTTGGGGTGAAGGATTTCCATTTTTCCTTCTAAATTAAATTCTTATATACACACTATACTATATTGTTTCAAACTTATTTGAAAGCCAAATGTAAGATGACAAGTAACTTTAAAAACAATCTTGAATTTGTGTACTACACATACTTTCCTTCTTCTAAATTACATAGCAAGTGGGTAAGGTTACAATTAAAGATGCTCAGCTGGTAAGGGCACTTGCGGCCAAACCTTACTACCACAGCTTAATCCTCAGAATCTACAAGGTAGAAAGAAACTCTCAAGCTGTCTTCTGCCTACACAATAAATGTTAACAAAAAAAGAAAAATTAAGGAAAGAATAAAATAAAAACCAACCTTTAGCAATTTTACTGCACAAATTAAGTTGTCATCCATAGGATTAGAGAACAGGGCATTCAGAAGCTCCCGGAGACCAACCTGAAGGATGTCTGCTCTCGTCACCTGTCCGTTTGTCCCTTTAATCTTTAGGAGAAAAAACAGACAATTAAAGCAACTATACTAAAATGTGATACAGACACATAAAAATAGCCTACGAAGGTTGCAAAAATAAGTATTTGGGTTAAATATAAAAATCACAGGAATACAACGAGGTAACTTCAAATTAATTACAATTGTTCTCTACATAATTAAGACCTCTAATAAAACTGCAAATTACAGGTAAAATTTCACACATCACACATAAAACATAAATAAGTCCATTTCAATACTGCTGCTTCACCAACCAAGCTGTAATTCAGGCTACCATTTTAAAAAAATAATTTACATTTTTGTGTGTGTTTGGGTGTTTTGCCTAAATGGATTTCTGTACACAATGTACATGCCTCCTGCTCAAGGAATGCAGGAAAAGGGAATTGGATCTTATGGAACTGGACAGACAGACAATTTGTGAGCCACCAATTGGGTGCTGGGAATCAAAGCCTGGTCCAACGGAAAAGCAGCCAATGCTTTGAACCACTATGCTATTTTTCCAGCCCCAAGGTACCACATTTTAGTAACAAAGTATTCTATTTTGCTTGTTATACAAGTTAAAATATCCCCTTTTTATATTAGACTATTTCGCCTGCTAGAGAAATTTATGTGTAGGACCAATGCTTTGCCCTCACACCCCCCATAGAACTAGCAGCCTTATCTTTTCCACAGGAGATGCTAAGTAGCTTTTTCATTTGTTTTTGTTTTTCAAGACAAGGTTTTTCTCTGTGTACCCCTGGGTGTCCTGGAACTCACTCTGTAGACCAGGCTGGAACTCAGAGATCCCCAAGGCCTCTGCCTCCTGAGTGCTGGAATTGAATGTGTGCATCACTACCACCCTGAATGGTATTCTCTTTTTTCCTACTTATTTATTTTACATCCCAATTGCAGCCTCCCTCCCTCCTCTTCTCTTCCCAGTTCAACCCCCCCCTTCTCCTCTGAGAAGGTAAGTCACCCTGGTCCCCACCCACYGTGGGTACCAACCCACTCTGGCACAATAAGTCGCAGCAGGACTAGGCACAATTCTAAGTAACATTTTAACATGACTTCATAAAACAAAACAAAAAAATTATTTTTATTTTCTGTGCATGAGTTTTTGCCTACATGCATGTATGTGCATCGTGTGTGGTGCTCACAGAGGCTTGAAAAGAGTATTCAATTCCATGGAACTAGGTATTCAATTCCATGGAACTAGAGTTGCAGACAGCTGTGAGCCACCCACATGGTGGCTCTGAGTCTTCCACAAGAGAAGTGCCTTTATTTCCAGCCCCCTTAACATGACTTAATTTAGGGCACATTTAACTTGGTGTTCTTATTTATCTTACAAACAAATGAAACTGAAAAGGGAACACACTTAAGACTTGT
>BDUI01002176.1:56968-68146 GCA_002335545.1 Apodemus speciosus | reverse complement strand
ATATGTATATATATGCCTATGATAGTAGTAGGCTTCCATATGGCTTTCCCAAATATCTTTTCTTTTATTAGATAATTTTTTTATTTACATTTCAAATGTTATCTCCTTTCCTGGTTTCCCCTCTGAAAATCCCCTAACCCACCCCCATTCCCCATCCCCTCGCTTACCAACCCACCCACTCCTGCTTCTCTGTCCTGACATTCCCCTATACTGGGGCATCGAGCCTTCTCAGGACCAAGGGTCTCTCTTCCCTTTGATGTCCAACAAGGCCATCCTCTGCGACATATGCAGCTGGAGCCATGAATCCCCCCTCTATGTGTACTCTTTGGTTGGTGGTTTAGTCCCTGGGAGCTCTGGGGGTACTGGTTGGTTCATATTGTTGTTTCTCCTGTGGGGCTAAAAGCTACTTCAGCTTCTTGGGTCCTTTCTCTGGCTCCTCCATTGGGGACCTTGTGCTCAGTCCAGTGGTTGGCTGAGAGCACCACATGTGTATTTGTCAGGTACTGGCAGTGCCTCTCAGGGACAGCTGTATCAGGCTTCTGTTAGCAAGCGCTTGTTGGCATCCACAATAGTGTCTGGGTTTGGTGACTGTTTATGTTTCCCAAACAGCTTAACAATTAAAACATTGTTGGAGGCATGGCCATTTTTGGTTTAAATTATACCACAGTTCTACAGTAAAACAACATGATATTGGCACAGAAATAGACATGTTGATCAATAGGATAGAATCAAGAACCCATAATCCATATACCTACAGTCAGCTGGTTTTTCACAAAGATGAGAAAAATATGCATTGGAGAAATTATAGCATCTTTAATAAATGCTGCTGGGAAAACCATCTACCTGTAGAAGAAACGTCATCCTTCCCTTTCACCCAGAACTCAAGTCAGTTTCAAGAGGACCAGCGGCCTCAGTGTAGGCCTCTCAGAGAAAGACCAGGCTCTGGGCTCAGTAAGGACTTTCTGAATGGGATCGCAGTCACTCAGAAACAAGGCCAAGAGTCAACAATGGGGACTTCAGTACAAAAAGCTTCTGTACTGCCAAGGGAACTGTTACTCAAAGGCAGAGGCAGCCCACAGAATGGGAAAGGCTCCCAAGTGTCTTGCGTGGAATGTCACATAGAAAGGCATTCTACGCTCCTCTCTGTGTGCAGGGAMAYGGCTATAATCAGGTCGCTTGTGAGGGACTGAAAGACCGCTGAGTACCTCAGAGGGTGGGAACAACATGGAGATAGGGTGATGCTTATGAAATGAGCTTCCCAAGGAAACTAGCCGAATTACAATTTAAGCTAATGTGACCGACACACCAACAAAAGTACTTAAAGGGGAAACAGTGTATGGGGGAAGAAAACCCAATATAAATAAACCCTTTTCACAGAGTCTTGCATGACCTGGAAGGCTCTTAGGTTTTTATTTTTCAGGTCTGTCACTATCTGTGTGTGTGCCTGAGTAAGCATATCTGGTGGTCAGAGGACAGCTTTCAGGAGCAGGGTCTTCTGTCTTACTGGGGAGGGCTCTCTTGTTTGTACTGAGCTTTGTAGCCTAGGCTAGCTGCTTTGTAGCCTAGGCTAGCTGCTTCCGTCACCTTCCAGGTGATTCTCCTATCTCCGCTCCCAGCTTCACACCACACCCGATCACTGCCAAGGCAGTGCTAGGAGTATAAATTTGTGCTTCCTTTCAGCTTTGTAAATGTGGGTTTCTGGGATCAAACTCGGTCTGGTAGGCTTGTGTGGCAAGTTCTTTTACCCACTGAGCCATCTCCCTGGCCCAAGTTTCCCGTTTTAGACGTTAACATTTAAAATATGCCGTGTATCATACATACCACACAACTTGTATTTCAGCTGTTCATCCCGTTCATATGGGTTGCCATTGTATTAAAGTTAAAACAAATTCACACAACTGGGGGGGGGGCTGTCAAGATGGCCCAATCAATGAAGCGCTCGTTGTACAAGCTCAAGGACCCAGGTTTGATTTCCAACACCCACCTAAAAAGCCAGATGAGCTGGCACAAGTTCGTAACCCTGTCTTCAAAAAATAAAACAGAAGGTTCCAGGCGCCCTTGAACAACACCCGAGGTTGGCTTCTGATCACCCAGGTCCTGTCCTCTGATGTGTGTGTTCCCACACGGATACACATGCCAGCACACACACAAGCAATAAGGAAACAGGAACACACTTAGTTATCCTTAGTAGAAGGTAGCAAATGCTTTCCTAAAAACAGGGTTTGTGGTATCAAATCCATGCAGGGGGCCAAAAGAAATTGTTGCCCTGTTTAGTGGCTGGAGGAGAAACCGCAATGCAAGGTGGGGCTTGACATGTGCCAGGCAGAGTTCTACAGAGCGCTGGTGATTCCATCATAAGATGCACATAGGTGGGAGAATCCCAAAGTCAGCTCTGGAGCAGTGCTTTTAGCTGCAGAATCGTTTGAGCAAGCAGAATGTTTTCAGACAATATAAGTAGGTCCCATGAGCGCCACAGACTGCAGGTTACACTTAGATGGAGCGGAGCATTTAGAAACACCTACTTTCTATCTTGAAAATATTTTTTTTCTATTCCACTATGAATAGAAAAAAGTTTCTAAGTTTCTATTAACTTAGAGTAATAGCAGTGATGGGAACATGTTTTTATGTTAATTGTTTTAAGTATTACAACTAGGAGGGAGAGGTTTTGCTTCAAGCTAGCACATGAGTCTTAGTATGAAATAGTTGTGTTTAAAAAGTAAAGATAATATGGGAATGAGATTAGTGGAGTGGGCCCTAGACATCCTACTAAAGAAAAGATTCGCCTCACTCTTAGTTTTTATTGGATTACTTGTTTCTGTAGTTAAATCATATTTACTGAGCAYTGGTCATGCGGCAAGAACTGAATATTTCACCCATGTTAACTTACCTCGTTCTCTCAGTAGCTTGCAGAGCTTGATGCGCTCCTTGGCTCTTATTTTATAGATGAGGGGAGCAAGGGTTAACTTCGCTCAGATCTGATCATTTGGTCTGTCACCCGCTACAGATCAAGGGTCGTGGTTTTTCTCCTTTGAGACCAAAATATTATCGTATACAAGTGTCACAGCTAATCTAGAGAGACCTCCCCTAATGTAAAGTAAGTACTACATAGGAACATTTGAACAACATGGTTAAAAAACAGACATAGGGGAGGTTTGAAGGTAGGGTGCCTCGACACCTGAAGAAAGCGGTGATGATAGCCTTTGGCGTCTTTTTAAACTATCTTGGCTAGTCTGCAGTACTTGTTAGGAAGCGGTGGAGTAGCTCTTTGGGCGGGAGTCTTCCTGCGCAGGCATGCTGCCCGGGGCTCTCCCTCTGCTGCTGTCTAGCTGAGTGCCCGCGGGCCAGGGGGTCCTTCCGCCTTCGTGTCGTGTCTGTGTTTATGACGCAAGTATAGGAATTGTACGCATTCAGAGGCTGATTGTGAAGGTGGGAGGAGAGGTGTATGAACAGTGCTCAGAAGCAGTCTCGCCATAGAGCACCGGACAAGCATTAGGCTTTTGCAGGTGTGTAACTGACAGGCTATAGTAATGGATGGGCCTCCGCCTCTATCTTACGGAGCTGTCGTGTTTATTTCTTTTCAGTTATAAGGCTGTCGTTCTAGCAGCGAATCATTTTGGAAGGTTTTTCACTGGTCAGATCACAGCTGCTGGAAAAGTACCCCCAGCCAAGGTATGTGTGTGTGTGTGTGTGTGTGTGTGTGTATGTATGTATGTATGCATGTATAATGCATACAAGTGTTTTGCCTGCATATATGCTTGCACACCAGAAGAGGGCACCATATCTCATTATAGATGATTATGAGCCACCACATGGTTGGTTGCTAGGACTTGAACTCAGGACCTCTGGAAGGATTGTCAGCGCTCTTAACCTCTGAGCCCTCTCTCCAGCCCCACTTCCAGTGTTTCTTAATGAGACAAATTGAAGGTGTCCTAAAATATTATTTTTAAATGTCTTGCTGTGTGTTAGCCTCACTGATGTTATTGCTGTACTTAGAAATTTAAAGTGAGGCTGTAGAGCTGAACACTGAATATTGGTTGAAAAAAAAGAAATTTAGGCTTTTTTGTTTGTTTGTTTTAAAAGTTCTAGTCTCTTTTCATTTGCTTTTGCAGTTTCTGACTTATTTGAATTCTTAAATGGATTTTGTCTAGATTGATCTGTGGGTCAATTTACTATTTACTTTTTAAAGAACTTCAAGATATTATTCAGTAAGTCCGTGTTTCTGATGACTGCAGCGCCCTAGCTTGTAGAAAGCACTTCTTTGATTTCTTCTGTCTTGTCTGCTGAGGGTGGGGGAGGGGCATCGGGAGGACAGGAGGTGGTATAGAAATAAATTCAGTTTAGGTAATTGGCTTGATGTAGGAAATCAYTTTACAAAATAGAAGAATTAAATATAGTTGGGGCTTATTATGAATAATAGTTTAAATTCATTTTTTTCCAGCTTCTGGCTATTATAAATAGGGCTACTATGAACATTGTGGAGCATGTATCCTTATTACATGCTGGGGAATCTTCTGGATATACGCCCAGGAGTGGTATGGCAGGGTCCTCCGGAAGTATTGTGCCCAGTTTTCTGAGGAACTATCAGACTGATTTCCACAGTGGTTGTACCAACTTGCAATCCCACCAGCAGTGGAGGAGTGTTCCTCTTTCTCCACATCCTCGCCAACACCTGCTGTCTCCTGAGTKTTTAATCTTAGYCATTCTGACTGGTGTGAGGTGAAATCTCAGGGTTGTTTTGATTTGCATTTCCCTAATGACTAGTGATGTTGAACATTTCTTAAGGTGCTTCTCAGCCATCCGAAGTTCTTCAGGTGAAAATTCTTTGCTTAGCTCTGCATGCCATTTTTTAATGGGGTTAAAAAAATGAATAATAGTTTAAATTCATTTTTAAACAGTTTTTTTTTTTTTAAAACTCATCTAAAATGAACCAACATCAGTTTAATGCATGCGATGGATTGAGTGCTCAGTGTAGCAGTAGTGACCTGGACCAGGCAAGCATCTGTCCCTGCTGCATGAAAGTTACATGTCTCGATGAAGACCCGGATGAGTGAATGCTGTAAATGTAGTTCTATCAAGTGATCAGGAGGCTAGGAGGACGACGGCTGAGAATGCTGACTCCCTAAGCTAGGGGATAGGAAGTCCCCCCTGGCATCCGAGCAGAGCCGGAAGGAAAAGGAAACCCAGGATTTAAGATGCTGGCCAACGGGAGCAGCGTCTATACGATACCAGAATGGAAAAGAGTTTAGCGTGTTCTAGGAAAAGAAGGCTTTTGGCTTTGAAGCGTGTCTTAGTTAGGGTTTCACTGCTGTGAAGAGACAACACGGCCAAGGCAACTCTTACAAAGGAAAACACTTAATCGGGGCTGGCTTACAGTTTCAGAGGCTTACATCATTATCATCATGGCGGAAGCATGGCGGCGTGCAGGCTGGCGTGGTGCAGGAGAAGGAGCTGAGAGTTCTACCTCCTGATCCGAAGGCAGCCAGGACAAGATTGCCTTCTTCAGGCTGCTAGGAGGAGGCTCTCTTCCTAACTGGGTAGAACTTGGGCATAGAACCTCAAAGCCCACCCACCCGCACAGTGATGCCAACACCCACAAGGCCACGCCTACTCCAACAATGCCACGCCTCCTAATAGTACCACTCCCTGGGCCAATGATTTTCAAACCACTGCCCTGTGTGCGGATGAGCAGGGTGGAGGGTGGTCCTTGATGATGTGGAAAACAAAGGTCTGGCTGGCTGACGCAGGGCCATTCCTACAGCTTATGTTACTGCAACGCAGAGTAGGACAGACGGGCTGCCCTGGGCCTGGCTTCTTACACCGGGCCTGGGGATCTGAACTCAGGACCTTGTGTTTGTGCAGCCCGCGCTTTGCTCACCGAGCCTTCTCCCTAGCCTCGTATTAGTTATTTTGCTGTACAGTAGATCTCTTGAGTTTTATTTCTCCTAAGTGTAATCACGTATCCTTTTCAATCCCTTTCCTTTTGTTTTCGAGATTCTGTTTTGCTCTGTAGCTCCTTCGGCTCCTTCTCCTCCTTGCTTTACAATATGATTAGAGTGGCTCATGCATCTGTGATAGTTCTTGACAGGATAATTAGCCCAGTCTTATAAGTTTCTTATGCTTGTTGTTATTTTCTTTTTAGAGTTATTGGGACCTTGTGTAGAGCAGGGTTGGTGCTTTTGAGTTTAGACTCTGATGTTTGTTTTCTGAGGTCCCTTTCTGACCTAATTTCTGTGGACCCTCTCCTGATCCGAATAAACCACCATTATCAACATCCTTTGCTATGATTTCCGAGCACTGCCTAGGTGTCCCGAGAGCACACAGTTCTGACAGCACGGACTTCTTAGGAAAGCAGAAGAAGTGTGGGCCTGGTAGGTGGGTGAGAATTTACAAACGTCCCTGCTTCTCTGGGTGACATTTGTTTGTTCCTACAGGAACAAGAGGTTGCCTTCAATCTAGCCATTTTTGGGCTGCATAACAAGCCTTGTTTTCTCAGGAAGGCCTGCTCAAGGCTAGAAGCAACAGTGTTTCCACTGTTTCTCTGCGGGCGGGGAGGCTGGAGGGTCTGTGGGATCCTTGGGCTCTCTTGTCTCGGATCCTTCTGTGATTAAGAGTGACTTATATTGCATCAAATTTCAGATATGGATCATTCAAGGGGGTCCTCAGGTCTGCGTTTCCTTACCAGATCTTCAGAAGCATTTGAGCCCAAAATAACAGTTACTGTGGATGTGCTGTCAAAGTTGGGCCCGTCCTGGACACGGTTTTCTGAGTTTTATGAACCCAGGAAAGCCTTGGCTTCGGAGAGGCAGAGGCAGCTGGGATCACCCCCTGGTGTTTTCTGTGCAGTGAGAACTACGGGTTAATCTTTAACAGGCGTCGCACTGATTGAACTTGCTCAGCCTCTGCTCCGAGATGCTGCCGACTGCCAGGCCATTATTTTTAGGGAAAGTTGTCCATCACTGGCAGAGGCTGTTTCTTTGATCAATTTTAAAACCACCAGGGATTCAGCAGAAGGATAGATCCTTTGCTGTGTTCGCGACTGACTGTTAGCTGTGTACCAGGCACCAGGAGTTGTTACCTGGTGATCTTTGGCCATCACCTGGTCAGGTCACAAGCTTTAAAACATTCCTTTTTATTTTTGGTTTTTTCAGATCCTGATAGTTGGTGGCGGTGTTGCTGGGCTCGCTTCTGCAGGGGCGGCGAAGTCGATGGGTGCAGTCGTCCGAGGATTTGATACAAGGTGAACGTTTAACTAGTGATTAATATTTAACTAAAAAAACGTTGGTTTCAAATGTTTTTTTCATTTGTTTCAAATGTTTTTTCATGAGTTTCAAATTACATTAGAGATGATAATGGTTCACTGAAGTGTTTCTTTTTGCTCTTTGCAATTAAAATTTTTTTTCTGTTTAAAAGTTGGCTCAATAAAAAATTACTATTCACTGAAAAAAACCCAGAAATAATAAAGTGATTAATAATTAATAGGCCATCGTTCTTTGTGTACATTGGCAATGGGACTAGAGCTGTCTCTAGAGAACTTGTAGCATGTTGCTTTACTGTGACCTTTTAATCTTTAGAGTGCTCTGGTCACTAGGCAGGGCATGAACAGAGCCCATCGGGAGGAGACTTTGTCTAGCATCGAGTGGATGGAAATAGATTAAACTGACATCACAGTCTCCAAATACTTTTTTTAAAAAGATGTATTTATTTATTATATGTAAGTACGCTGTAGCTGTCTTCAGACACACCAGAAGACGGCATCGGATCCCATTGCAGATGCTTGTGAGCCACCATGTGGCTGCTGGGAATTGAACTCAGGACCTCTAGAAGAGCAGTCAGTGCTCATAACCGCAGAGCCATCTCTCTAGCCCACAATGGTAAATCTTAATGTGTATCAGATATCATATCATTATGAACATTGGGATCAAAAAAAACATCATTGGGGTTGGCAGTGGTGACATTCTTCTTTTTATTTAAATAGAAATTGGGATTTTTTTTTTTTTTCGAGACAGGGTTTCTCTGTGTAGCCCTGGCTATCCCGGAATTCACYTTGTAGACCAGGCTGGCCTTGAACTCAGAAATCCGCCTGCCTCTGCCTCCCAAGTGCTGGGATTACAGGCGTGTGCCACCACTGCCCGGCAGAAATTGGGATTCTTGTTTTTTTTCCCCTGAGCAAAAAATATGTAAGAACTGCCCATGTCTCAAAAGTCATGCAAACAATCAAGCCAGAGATAGCCGACAAACTCTTGACTTTGAACTCTGTAGGGTTTACTTACAGCTGTGGTTTTCAACCCGTGGGGCTGAGGCCTCTTTGGCAGACCTCTATCCAAAAATACTTACATTACGATTCATAACAGTAGTGGAATTACAGTTATGAAGTAGCAAGGACAATAATGTCACCCCAGCGTGTATTAAAAGGTCGCAGCATCAGGAAGGTTGGGAACCGCTGATTTAAAGTGTACACATAAACGAGGACTTCGGTGAAGGCGTCCCCGAACTAATTACTGTTTTCCCTTCAACGCTCCAGAGCTGCCGCTTTGGAGCAGTTCAAATCCCTTGGAGCTGAGCCCTTGGAGGTGGACTTGAAGGAATCTGGTGAGGGCCAAGGGGGCTACGCGAAGGAGATGTCCAAAGAGTTCATCGAAGCTGAAATGAAGCTCTTCGCTCAGCAATGCAAGGAAGTGGACATCCTCATCAGCACAGCTCTGATTCCAGGTGCGCCGCTTAGCCACCGCCATCCCTAAAGAACAAATGAGAATTTGGCATTTAAATGAGGGCGGTCTTAGGGTTTCGATTGCTGCAGCGACAAAACACCATCGCCAAAAGCAGTTTGGGAAGGGAAAGGTTTATTTTGGCTTACAACTCTCCGGTGTTGTCAGGTGGCGCTCACTGAGCCAAGTCTGGGCAGGAACTCAAGGAACTTCCGGGAGGCTGGGGCTGAAGCCGGGGGCCACGGAGGGGTGCGGGTTCCTGGCTTGCTCCTCTAGATCGCTCAGCCCGCTTTCTTATTTAATACGCGACTACCTGCCCAGGGTGCCCAGGCACCACCCACGATCAGCTGCCCCACCTCCCGCAATCACTGATTCCAAAAATGCTCCATAGACTTGCTTACCGTAGTCTTACCGAGGCCTTTTCTCAATTGTGGTTCCCTCTTCTCAGATTTCTCATGTGTCAGACTGAGAAAACATGCTACACGCACCCCCACACACCCCTTCACACAAACAAAATCAACTCGTCCAAGGACGAATAAGTGTTCAGTGTTTGAATTTTTTTTTTAAAAAAAAAAAGTTTCTGGACGGACGGTAATTTTGTACTTATGTACCGGAAACTTAGCAGTGTGCGTTTAACCCCATTTAACGGCACGTTCTTTAGCCTTCGCCCTTCCCAGCTTGGCGATGCGAGCCAGACTCAGGACCCAGGTCGCAATTTGTCATTGTAATTGGTCCTAATAGCTTCCCCCAGCTTAGCCAGAGCACCCTTGTCTTCCGAGTTCGCCTGTGTGAAGGCAACAGTGGTTCACGTCCTCCTGTGGACCAGGCGCCCCAGCCTGGCCTTTCCCTTGATGACGCAGTCGGGGACCCCCATCCTGCGACACAGGGCAGGCAGGAAAACCACCAGCTCAATGGGGTCCACGTCCCAGACCGTCGCCATTACGAGCCTTCCTGTCCTCCACCAAGGTGGTGACTGTATTGACCTCTAGAGCACACAGCCACTTGGCCCGAGTGTTTGGGCTGCTGCAGTCACCGCAGGGCGGGTTCAAAAGCTCGGTTTCACTCACACATCACTGCACACGTTTGAGTTTAAATGAAGGGATTTTGTTTGTTGGTTTTTGTGTGTGTGTGTGTGTGTGTGTGTGTGATAAAAGTCCTAGAAAAATGAAAAAGCACACCACAAAAATCACTGCAGCCCCCAGGTACAGAAATCATCAATAACGCCATGTGATTTCTTTCAGCGTGTCTTCAAGTAACTACGTTTATATCATAGGCTATTTTTTATTAGATATATTCTTTATTTACATTTCAAATGATTTCCCCGTTCCTGGGTCTCCCCCTCCCCGAAAGCCCTCTCCCCTCCCCCTCTTCCCCCATCACCCCCCTCCCGCTTCCCTGTCCTGGTATTCCCCTACACTGCTGCATCCGGCATAGTCTATTTTCTCTGCACAACATTGTATTCATAAGAGGTGTCTTTACTGTGTTTGTTGATAAAGTGCTAATCGGCTTCTCCTTCTCAAGGTATTATGTTTTCATTGTAGAAAAGTACTGAAAACTCTAAAGAGTTTAAAATACAAGTCAGAAATTCCGTCAGAGATTATCATGGCTAATATTTTGGGGGTAATGTTTCTAGATGACAGAGTGTCTATGTACATATGCATGTATCTATGGGCTCCGCAGGGAATCTTTTATCTAAGGGTACGGCACTTTGTTCTTCATATTTTTTGTGAGTTTTTCTTTTCTTTTCCGAGGGGGGAAGATTTATCTTATGCTCAATTACATGCATCCCTACGTGTCTCTGTGAGTGCGGTGCCATGCAAGCCAGAAGAGGGCATTGAATCCCCTGGAGCTGAAGTCAGGGACAGTTGAGAGCCACCTGACATTGCCGCAGACCACCCCAGCTGGGTATGGGGGTCCCTGGGGTGAGGGTCCTCCAAGTCCAGGCGGGTAAGGATTCAGCGGTGACAAACAGAAACAAACAGAGGCAGTTTGAATCTGAGTGTATTTTGCAGCTTTCAAGTAGGGGATTTTATACATTAAAAACCAAATATAACAACTCTTAGAAACTGTATCCAGCGAAACAATCATGAATACCAACAAAAATCATTTGGCACAGTAAAATACAAAAATCATCCGAGCATTACAACTCTAAAACTACATGTTCAGTGAACCACAAACAGAACAGGTCACATCATTATTAATAATATAAATCATCTAAATATAACAATTCTAAAAGAATGTATTCAATAGGGCCATTGTCCAAGGCTAGTGGAATATTCTCAAGAACAGGTTAATAAAATTTATGGCCAGTGCTTTTAACTGCTGAGTTAATTTTCCAGCCCCATATGGTTAATTATTATTTAACATCTAATGTCTGATTTTTTAGAAATCTTTTTTACTTTGTTTGTTTAAAGATTTATTTATTTATTACATGTAAGTACACTGTAGCTGTGTTCAGACACTCCAGAAGAGG
>BDUI01002176.1:33746-47891 GCA_002335545.1 Apodemus speciosus | reverse complement strand
GGCCATGCTTGTGGCGCACCACAGAGATCCAGAGAAGCCTTGCACTAACGGGGACCACTCCTGACTATCTCACACAGCGGTTAATTGAACAGAAAATGGCGTACTTCAGTTTTCCAGATGATATATTTGTTTATTTGGGCACTAGAGCTTAAGGTCCTGATGCCTGCTACTCAGCTGCTCTACATCTACAGCTTAGCTACAGCCCTCACCAGATGAGAGTTTTTTTATTTTAAGCACCCTGCTGCTGTCCTCAGAGAAAGGAGCCCCTAACCTCCAGGTCTGTGACAATTTTTAAAAATGTTTATTTTTATTCTTCTCTCATGCATTTTTATTCTTCTCTCATATCCCCCCCACCCCCGCCACTCATCCCAGTTTCCCCTCTTCTCCCATCTCTCCCTTTTCCATTTCCCTTCAGGGAAGAACAGGCCTCCCATGGATATCACCAAATGCGGCATAAGATGCAGTAAGACTGGGTATAAACCTTCATATCAAAGCTGGAAAAAGGCAAGCCCATAGGAAGAAAAGGATCCCAAGAGCAGGCAAAAGAGTCAGGGACAGCTCCACGCCCATTGTTAGGAGTCCCACAAGAACACCAAGMCACACAACCTTAACGTACATGCAGAGGACCGAGCTCAGACCCAGAGAGGGTCGTCAACTGTCTCTTCAGTCTCTGTGAGTCTGCTTCGTGGATTCTGTAGGCAGTGTTCTTGGGGCGTCCTTGACCYCTCTGGCTCCCCTCCGTCCTTCCTCCCCTCTTCCGCAGGGTTCCTCTGGCCCGGCCTCGTGTTTGGCTATGGGCCTTTGCATCTGCTCCCAGCAGATGCTTGGAGATGCCTCTCTGATGACAGTTGGGCWAAGCACTGATCCATGAGTATAGCAGAATATCTTTAGGAGTCAGTTCATCGACTTTTAAAACACGTTTTTATCAATTTTAAAAGGCAGTCAATTTAAAATTTAAAATAGTTTAAAATTGAGAGCTATAAGTGAGTATTTCCTTTTNTCCACACAAAGCTTTTTTGGTTAGAAGTAAATAGGTCAGTCCGTTGTTTTTTTTCCCCTTAGTTATTTTAATTTTTCTGGTAATAAATATCAAACCATGTTCTCAAAGCAAGAATTGGCTGTGATCCTTCAGGAAACTTTTCTTTTCTAAACAAAAATAGTCTGTGAGGCTGGAGAGATGGCACAAGCGAGCGTGAAGACCAGAGTTCTGATCCCCCACGCTCACGTGAAGAGAAAGCCTGGTAGCGCGTGTTTCCATARCGCCAGTGCTGCTGGGAAGGAGACAGGGGGATTCCCAGAGCCTCCTGGCCAGGCAGCCCAGCCAGTCAGTAAGCTCCAGGTTCAGCGAATGACCCTGTCTAAAATATCAACAACAACAATAATAACGATAATGACAAGTTGATAGAGGAAGACATTGACCTCTGACTTCTGCATGCAAGCATGTGCAATACCCCATCTCCACGTGTGCACACAAGCACATACATATGCATAGAACACACACACATACACACACACACAAATTAAAAAGGTTAGGTGACTTTTGCTAGAGATAAAGTAAAGCAGGACAGAAAATTAAAATACTCTGCGATCTCAGTTTAGCGAGACATACTGTTCACGGTTCGACCCTTTTCCTTCAGTACGGTTTTGCAGTGCTGGGGTCAAGATGTTGCACATAAGTCCCACCACTTAGGACTGTGGAAGTGTTTGATGCAACCTCATGATTGGAGTTCTGTCAGATTGTCTTAATGGTTCTGTAGGGTTTTCTTTTCAAATTCAAATTTTTAGCTCTACCCAAAGTTGAAATTTGAGTTGACTTCTGCTTTTTTGTCAGCATAAAACCAAAACTCTGAGAACATTTTCTATATCTGCGTTTTCATGTACTTCTCCAAAGTAATGAGGGTTTTAAAAGTAAAACTGATGGGGGAGGGGTGAATTCTGGATCTTATTTTTGCCAACTTACAAACACCCAACAAACTGCTTCCTTGAAAGATTTTGCTGTTCATAATCTCATTGAGATTGTTCAGTAAATTGTTTCATTTCAATATGGAGCATACTAATTATTTATCAGCCTATGTAAACTGTATGTTTTATATGTGCATATAATGTATTTTGATCATACTCACCCCCTAGCCCTCTATCATCTGCTTCCCCCATCTCTATTCTTGTATTGCTTTTGACTCTTAGTTTGAGAAGCCAAAAAATTCTCACTGTTTATACTTATATTTTTCTAATTCTCCTGAATTATGCTTCTCCTCCTCCTCCTCCTTCTCCTCTGTTACTGGTCTTTGGATTAATCATGTGTTTATGTTGTCAGTTGTCTATTAAAATCTTGTAAGGGCTGGAGAGATGGCTCAGAGGTTAAGAGCACTGACTGCTCTTCCAGAGGTCCTGAGTTCAATTCCTAGCAACCACATGGTGGCTCACAACCATTTGTAATGGGATCTGTGTCTCTGTGATTGTGTCTTGGTGTGTGTGTATGTGTCTGTGTCCACATTTGTGTGTGTGTGTGTGTGTGTGTGTGTGTGTGTGTAGTGTACAGGCATCCAGATGCTCATAGAGGCCAGAAGAGGGAGTCTGCTTCCCTGGCTTTGGATTTATTTTAGTCGGCTGGTGTTTCAGTTTTCTTTATTGTTTTACATTCCTTTTTAAGTCCACAGACCAGAGAGGGATTCGGAAGGGTTTTGCTTCCCTTTTCTCTTTCCTTGTCAGTTTTCTTATGATTTATTATGATCTACCTGTACCTTAGTTAAAAATTTGATGTTCATTTTGAATAGAAAACATTCCCCCAAACCTAACAAAACCATTTACTGCGTCTTCCTCCTTCCTTCCTTCCTTCCTTCCTTCCTTCCTTCCTTCCTTTGTTTTTCAATACTGTGTTTATTGTGCAGTTACATTTTTATCATATTAGGCTGTTATACTAAGATACG
The DNA here is from genome assembly GCA_002335545.1 of Apodemus speciosus. Lineage (NCBI taxonomy): Eukaryota > Metazoa > Chordata > Mammalia > Rodentia > Muridae > Apodemus > Apodemus speciosus. Next base: position 44,964 of record BDUI01002176.1, on the reverse strand, counting down.
ATGTTGAAATCACCCATTCTTTCTCCCTCTTGACCTATTCTTTTGAGGATCTGCTCTTTTGGAACTCTCTCCACTATCCTGCTTCTCTTTTGGCTATATCTTTCGCCCTTCTGTTTTTAATTTTTATTTTTGATGTTTTCAGAATTAAAAAACAAAAAAAACCCAATCCCCATGTGAGTGCTTGCAGGCGGCCGCCCTGTTCTCTCCCTCTTTGTCTTCTCTGGATCCCTTACTGAGATGTCTTCATTGTTGAATTAGGACATTYGGGAGATAAGCAAAAGCACAGAGAAGAGAATAATTAGCCTCATCACTTAAATACACTCTGGTATTGGCAAATGCTCTATGACGGAACAAATTTGTTACATGTCATATGGGATATCTTATGTATGCAGTTATAAAGTAGGTATGTATATTTTAAACACACACACCCTGTTATATGCTTTAAAATTGCATTTTAATTCTTTTAAGTGCCTGTGTGTTTGGGGGTAGGAGTGTTGAGTGTCAGTGGAGTCACATGGAGGTCAGGGGACAACTTGTGGGAGTCGAGTCCCTATGTGTGAGTCCCAGGGATCAAACGCGCTGGTCAGTTTTGGTGGCAAATGCTCTTACCCACCGAGCCACCTCAACAGCTCTGCTTCGTGCTTTTGGCTTGCAGTTATTTCTTGTCTTTTTGTTTGTTTGCTTGTTTGGTGCTGGAGGTTGAAACCATGGCCCCAGGCACAGTAAACAGCTGGCTGACCTCTTTCTATTTCTAGCCCATATTTCATGTTTGTAAATATTCCTCTGCAGTTTRTCTATAACTTGTTGTAATTTCGAGGGGAGGAGGATGYGATTTGAGAGGGTTTCTCATGTTCTCTTAGGCCGGACTTGAATTCATTATGTAGCAAGCACTAGCCTTGAACTTCTGATTGTGCTACCCCTGTTGTATGAGTATTATATTACAGGCATGTGTCCACGTACCTGGCAAGATTTTCAAACGGTTCTGCTGATACCCTATGGTCCTTACCCTAAGTTAGGTCTGAAATAATGTGCTATTGTCTTAAAAATGATTGAATTTCAGAACAATAATAAAAACCAAACCACCTAAATTATATCAAGACACCAATGTGCATAGGTGCTTTTCAAGGCAGTGTCAGCTGCTGCCAAATTTAATATGTAAAAGTTGAATAAATAAAATTAGAGAGGATGGATTATACCCTTCATGTTTTCTAAGGAGCCTGAAATCTTAGGCTCTTCCATATCTTGTACAGTGGTAGCTTTCAAGTTCTTTGAAGATAAAAAAGAATCTAGCATTACTGTGGCAGAACAAATTAGTTAGATGCTGAATAAAAACCTGGCATCAACAGGCACAGTTTCTGTTTAGTCAGAAGCCAGAGAGGGTCTTCCTGTATCTGAAACGATTGTTTTTAGGCCTATAGGCCCAAGTCTGGAGACTGTAAATAAGAYAGGAATAAAAGCCGTACAGGAAGGTAGCTGATTTAAGCCRCAGCTCTGGACAGAAGGGTGGGGTGGTGATGACAGCACACATCTGGAAAGTGCAGGCCAGTGCTTCAGGCCTGCCTTCCTGTGGATGCAGGACTCAGCCAGGGCGATCACAATCGCCAGCCTCTGGGGAGCTGAGCAGTATGGGCTTTCTCATGGAAAAGGTCCCGGATATTCATATGGTTCGCCTTCTCAGGTTCTCAAGGCTCAGGGAAGTATCCAAGGTGCCTTTGTTTACTACTTGGGGAAAGAAAGGGAAAGGATTACGGCCAAGGAGTTTGGAACATCACTGTAGCTAACCAGAACTTGGAGCCTTGGGGGAAAGTGCCTCTTGATCCTTTATGGAGAGTCAGAAAGGAGAGCCACATCATTCAAGGCGCCCTCTGGTAGCCAGTCCAGGGCTGCTGAAATGGATGGCCCAGAATGGAAGCCRCAAGTGGCCCTGTTAGAAAGGACCATTCCGCCCGGGGAGGAAGCCTTTGGGAATAAGGATTTGGACTCATTTTGGACTTCTTGTTTGAAGTTTATACCAAAAAGATTGAGGTAACCCTAAAACACCCATCATATGTCTTCATAATAGTTTTCTTATGTACGACAAATCAGTTAGGCATTTTTATAATGAGATGATTTTAATACAAATGTAATGTCAGTGTATAAGACTGTGGTTTTTTTTCTAAAAACATGTAAATATAAAATTACAAAAAGAGGAGTAGAAATGAGGTTGTTGGTGCCCTGTTTTGTTCTACCAATCTTGCAAGTCTGTTTCTCTTTTGGTTCTGGTATTTGTTGGGATATGTGTGTGTGTGTGTGTGTGTGTGTGTGTGTGTGTGTGTGTGTGTGTGTTTCTCAGCCTTCCTAATCCCATGACCCTTTAATACAGTTCCTTATGTTATGGTGACCCCCAACCATACAATTATTGTTGTTGCTGCCTCCTAACTGAAATTTAACTACCATTATGAATCATCATGTAAATATCTACTATGCAGACTACCTGATATGTGACCCCTGTGTCCAAAGGGGTCATGACCCAGAGGGTAAGAACTGCTACATATAGGAACTACAGAGAGCCTCCTAAAACACGCTGTGAAATCAAACTGTGACATATCGCATGAGCAGAATGTGCCCCGTGAGAACAGGGAACGCTGCGGTTTGTCTACTTCTGCACTCCCAGCACCAGATATAGGTAGGATTGTCCTCATAGGCAGAGGATCAATAGCTGGGAATACAAAGAACAGGCWTGCTTCCCAACCCTTGGGAGCTGTACAGAGCCATCATGGTTATTTCACGGCGCTCTCTGGTCTCTTCTAGTCGCCACCCTGTGTTACATTAAGGTAGGTAATGAGTTGGAAAAATCTGGTGACATTTGCTAAGAGGAATGGAAATATTCTATTTCATAATTCATAAATTAGTCCTGAATGTACTCTTGACATGTGTGACCTTTGTGAATTGTTCAGCTTGGGTGAACATAGTTTCCGTGATGGCTTATTTCACGTTTTCTTTTTGAACAAGGAAAATCTCTCGGTAAATGGTCCAAGATGTAAGCCAGCTGGGAAGAGCATGGCCGTGATCACTCAGGCCAAGCATGTGGTGAGGACTGCTCGCCAGCTGAATGGTGTCGTCTGCAGCCCACACATACATCTCTTCTCAAAGGGAAGGGCCGGCCGGCCGGCTCACTTGTGCCCTAGCCTCAGGAGTATCTCGTAAAGAATTGAATTTCCACACAATCCAGCCTTGAATGCCCAGACACCACCATAGCCACCCCTAGAGACTACTGTTGCCATCAGAACAGTATACTAATCTGTACCGTTTCCTTTGATTTGATCAGGTAAGAAAGCTCCTGTTTTATTTAGTAAAGAAATGATCGAGTCCATGAAGGAAGGTTCAGTTGTTGTGGATTTAGCTGCTGAGGCTGGTGGAAACTTTGAAACGACTAAGCCGGGAGAACTTTATGTTCATAAGGTATAGCATGAAAGCATCTTCTGCCTCTATGTTCTGATATTTAGTGATTGGTGAGGTATAAAAAGTATTTTTACTAATCCTTTGAGAATTCAATGCACACATACAATGTATTGGATCATATTGACTCTACAGTCCGTCCCCCAGTGCTTCTTGGGTCCTATTCCCATCCCCCAATTGAGGGTCTCCCCCCCTCCTTTAAAATGTCTTTTTTAGTGCTGGGAATCACACCCAGTGCCTCGCGCATGCTAGGCAAGTGTTCTTCCCCAGAGCTGTACCCAGGTCCTCAGGAAGGGCTGGATATTCCTTTAAGTATCTGGAACAATTGGAGTTTGAAAGTTAAAAAAAACAAAAAACAACCAACCAACCATGAAGTCTTGGAAAAAAGACTTAAAAAATGGGAATAATTAAAGGGCATTTAAAAACGCGTGTTTATGTTTGTAAGTCTGTATGTATATATAGCTATAAAGATAGGTACTGTGCGTGCGGATTGTTCCAGAGGGAATGGAAGGGTAGGGAATTAACCTTTGTGACAATACGCTTTTCACTTAGGGAATTACTCACATCGGCTACACAGACCTTCCCAGCCGCATGGCCACTCAGGCGAGCACTCTCTATTCCAACAACATCACCAAACTCCTGAAGGCCATCAGCCCCGACAAGGACAATTTTCACTTTGAAGTGAAGGATGACTTTGACTTTGGTACAATGAGTCACGTCATTCGAGGAACGGTGGTGATGAAGGTAGGGGTCCCCTTCTTCCTGTGTTCTTCCTGTGACCTGGACTTAGGACTTCTGTCCTTGAAGAATTCCATTATGGAATAGAGATGGGTTTGAACAAATCATTGGCATGTCAGTGGAAATTGTGTAAAACCAGAGAATGACTTAAGGGAAGCAGTCCAAAGACTCAGGTATGTATGAGTCATTGAAAAACGTACATCACTTTTGAAAACCGGGGCAGAAACTTAATAAAGTAAAAAATGAATTGTTCTCCCCATGTACATACTTTTCAGGGTTTGAGCAGTATTCTTCTACATGTGCCCCAGACATATAAAAATTACACGTGTGCAACACAAACATTATTTATTATATACCCATTTTGTAAATTATATAAATTTATATACATTAAAGTTATAGTTAGTTTTTTTTTTCAGCATGCGCTGAAGGTAATTTTGAAATGCCAATTTGACTTTAAGAAATATTGTTTCCTAATATTGGTTAGGATGGCAATGTGATTTTCCCAGCTCCCACACCAAAAAATATTCCCGAAGAAGCCCCAGTCAAACAGAAGACCGTGGCTGAGCTAGAAGCAGAGAAAGCAGGCACYGTCTCAATGTACACGARGACACTGAYGACAGCATCCGTGTACTCGGCAGGTGAGGATCACATTTATTAAGGCTTAGCCCTCGCTGAGTTTTGTCTGTAGGATGGAAATTGTCACGTTATATAATTGGAATACTGTCGCCACTCTTTGGATTCTTTTGCATGGGACCCGATAGGTCTGACTTTTCCGCATGTTACCTGTCCCTTCTCTGTGGACTCGGAGACCACAGTGATTACCCCAAATCACTCAGGCACTGTGTTAAGTACTGGAGCGAAGGCATGGAATAACACATTGGTACATTTTACAGGAAACATCTTCTGTATAGTCACCAATATTACCTATTATCAAAGCTATTGAGAAACAGTGAGTGTCAGGGTGTGCTGGTGTTAAATGTAGGCAAGTCTGTTTAAGCTCTTTTTGTGCTTTAGCATAAACCATCAGCTGTGGCTATTATGTAATTGGATAAAACCGAGGAACCGAACGCTCATTTGAATTCTAAGTAGTAAGAGGTACAGGATAGCCTTGCATTTTAGATTAACATTCTAAGTTACCTACTAAAAGGGTTTAATATTTCAACTTTGATTTCTTTCTTTACAACTGACCACAAGTTTTCTTTTTAGATTCATCTTTGTGAAGTCACTGAAGAATTACCGTAAAATAGTGAGACATATTTGTTCTGGCTGTGTATTGCCGAGATGTGGGTATTTGATTGGAAATTGCTTTCTTCCTCATAGAAGGAATTAAACATGCTTAGCTCTGCTTAGCGTCAAAGCAAAGAACAAAACAAAAGCGAACTCTAACAAATTAAGGGAGCAGCAGCAGGCACACAGGATTCTTGTAGGCTCAGCATTCCCCGAATTCCCATGTGAGCCCAGATGTTTTAAAGCCAAATGTGTAACTCTCCTTGAGCAGAGAGCAAGGCTCAGCAAGATGTCTGAAGAGCTTCTGCCGGGGCGCGTTGTGAGCGGTGTCCCCACTTGCACTCGGCTTGTTTTAAAAAAAAAAAAAGAAAAGAAAAAAGGGAAATAGAATGATTGCATTGTTCATGGGTGCTTCCTAGGCAGGACTGCAGGATTCCATTTCTCCTTGAGATGCAGAAGATAAGGATGCAGGGCGTATGTGATGATTTATTTTTCTAGGTTTCTGTCTGTCTTACTGAGTCGAGGGATTTCTGCTAAACAAAGAGTTGATAAGAAAACCTTCCTACATGTTATACTCACTGTGTCTTTGCCCAACATGGGGCATGGTGTATTTTGCTGAGYTAGAACTTTCTGATTATAAGATCAGAGTAGAGGCTAGCGTTTAACGAGTCCCAGGCCTTCTGCTCCATGCTCCAACACCTTAGTTCATTAGCCTTAGAAAAACTCAGTCACAGGGGAATACTATTATATTCTTTTTTTTTTTTTTTTAAATCAAGACACAGAGGGTTAGCTGGGTGGTGGTACACGCCTTTAATCCCAGCACTTGGGAGGCAGAGGCAGGCAGGGATTTCTGAGTTTGAGGCCAGCCTGGACTACAGAGTGAGTTCCTGGACAGCCAGGGCTATACAGAGAAACTGTCTCAAAAAAACCAAACCAAACCAAACCAAACCAAAACAAAACAAAAAACCCCAAAACAACAACAAAAAAGACACAGAGGGTTAATAATATTATGGATGGGGACACCGAAGCACAGAGAGGCACACTGCATGTCTATAAACAGGCCGCTAGCAAGCAGCAGGATGAGGCCTTGAATTACTCAGTCTGAGTGAACAAAGTCTGGCTAACCAGAGCCCTGTAGAAAAGAGTGTCTTCTTATTAACTGGACAGCCAGAGCACTTACCTGGCTCTTCTCCAGAGGTGTTCCACAGGCCATGTGTTAGATCTTTCGAAATACTATGAATAGGGAACTCTACATTAGGAAGAGTCAACTTTCTGGGTGGTAGGGGAGCACACCTTCAATCCCAGCACTGGGGAGGCAGGGGCAGGTAGGTATCTAAGGTCAAGCCCAGCCTGGTCTACATAGTGAGTTCCCGGACAGCCGGGGCTGTCTTGAAATACAAACAAACAAACAGTCACCTTAAAGTAAAATTAATGTCATTTCGTAGCTGTTCATTCAGCCATGCCACTGATAAGGCATTAGGTTCTGCCAAGAAACCAAGGCCTCCTGTTATTCAGGAGAGAACACTTCCAGCGCCCCCGTAAGCCAGTGTTTCTGTTTTTTACTGACCACTAGGTAACCCTTTCTTCTGTTGCAGAATAGCCATCCACATGTTTGTTGTTAAGGAAGGCGATAATTAAAAATGTATGTTCAGAGCGGACTGTTTGTATTCTGCACATTCTTAATTTAATTTGTAGTTTTTTTTCTCCCCCTTTTCTTTGTAAAACTCTGTTTGCTGACTTGGTGCTGAGGCTGGAGCTGACAGCCCTGGCCAGCAGTCCAGTCCAGATTCAGGAGCAATTGCAACATTTCTGTCCTGGGCTGGGTGGGTGGAAGCCATATGTTTTGGGGAGGTGCTGGAGTGAATGAAATCTTTCCCGGTCTTTGAAAACCTCTCTTTCTCAGCCACAACTGAGAGTGACATGAAATTGGCCTCATAAAAATCCTGTCTTGTAAAGGTTATATCCCGCCTGCGTAGACCGATCTCTGTAGCTCTTCTGTAGGCCTGTAATTCTGGAATAAAAATGCTCGTATAAACACATGCAATCCTGTCAGTAAACGGTAAAAACAGAGACAAGGACAAAGTTGGGCCTGGGGAAATGCGCCTGTTGTTAAGAAGGCAACTCATAAATATTACCAGGTCTTTGCATTTTGCTTTGGAGGAGTGGTCAGAAAGGCCGATTTTTGTCCATAATCTCCCTTGCATCTGAATGGTCAGGTGTCTTAAAGGTCTGCTCATTATTGGCAGGGGAACAGAGTTTAAAACACTATTCTTCAGTGTGCGTATGTGTAGGAACATGTGTTTTTAATTTTCCTGAGGTCATCGTAGACCATCTTATTCTCTCTCTCTCTTCCTCTAGGTCTCACTGGGATGCTAGGTTTGGGCATCGTGGCCCCTAACCTGGCCTTTTCTCAGATGGTGACCACTTTTGGCCTGGCCGGTATTATCGGTTACCACACCGTCTGGGGAGTGACCCCTGCTCTCCACTCACCGCTGATGTCTGTGACCAATGCCATCTCAGGTTGGTCCTCTGTCTCTCTTCACCGCTTAGGCCATGGTGGCCTTTTCGGCTCTAGAAGTAGTTTCCGTGTACTTTATAAAGTTCAGTTTCAAATCGTGAACTCCTGGTGTCTACAGCAGTCCCTAGTGACTTGGGGACTGCCAGGGGYGAGCGGGCTTGTCAAGGAAGATGTCATAGAATGTGTCGGCCCTTTCTGSATTCCCATTTCYGACAGTGTGGGTCCATTAATATGGCTTTCACTTATCATGCACTTTAAGGAAAGGATTCCACTAGTGAAATTTGAAACCAGAGAAGGTCACAGAATCAGTTACAACAACCTTTAGGATCTCTTCTTAGAATCAACAAAACATGGAATCTAGCAAGGCTAGAGTCGGCTGTATATGGCTTTGSTCGACTATGATGGTTAGCGGTAAGGAGCCAGCTTGCCAAGGARTGGTACCAGGCATCTGTCTTTGGTGAGAGTTTGCATAGCAGTACATGTGACTGCAAGGAGCTATTCTCTTTGACTTCTAGCAATGGCTTTGATTCGAGGGAATGAGCCCCACCTAAGTAGCCAACACTATTGAAGGTGTGGTTATCTCTTGGACTGTCCGAGGCATAGCTATTAGGATTTCTGCAGGGAGCACATCCAGTTTCAAAACGTGCTGTGCACAGGAAAGCTCAAACTGGTGGTGACCTGATCGATACCTATGGACCATGATTAGTTCCCTCTGGTTTGGTTACAAGGAATCTTTTACAGTCACACTTTCTTATAAGCTGTGCTCTAGCGACTTTGCTGACTTGTCACTCTGAGAACACAGGTAGAAAGCCGAAGGTCAGATCGCTATGCCAAAGGAAGGGGTAAGAAAGACGCACAGGTGTCTTTTTGATCAGGAAGATTGAAGTCATAAGAAGGCTGCCTTGACTTTGGATATTGGATCCTGAGAGGACAAACATTTTGGGTTTTCACGTTGGACTTGGAGAGGTTACTGTATTTTTCACCATGGTGATGTTTTCTTTCTAGGTTTGACTGCGGTTGGYGGGCTGGCCTTGATGGGRGGACATTTTTATCCCTCCACAACTTCCCAGACTCTTGCTGCCCTTGCTACATTTATATCGTCAGTCAACATCGCAGGTAGGAGGAGGGGCAGGACGAGGGGGAAGAGGAGGAGGACGAGGAGGAGGAGGAGGAGGAGGACGAGGAGGAGGACGAGGAGGAGGAGGAAGGAGCCCAGACTGCTGTTTTTGACAAGGACATAGGAAGCAAATACTAAGTTGTATAAAGTACACTTTCTGAGTTTAAGCATTTAACTGTCCCTTTAAAAATGACTTCTCTCAGACCACAAATGTTCTTTTTGAAGGAAAGTCAAATATCTTGCCTATCTGTACTGGTTAGAAACTGTATTGATAAAGAMCCAATCCCTCCATATTCCCAGCTACACAGTGATGTCCTGCTAGAAGCCGACTGGGAAGTCGTGGAATGCAAGGTTTTGGATAGCGTTGACTTCCGCTCTCACTGTGACATCTGTAAATGAGTATAAATGCAGATAAGATTTTAGTCYATTGCCTTATCACGTCTGTTGCGTGTTCCTGAAAACTGACAGGCCAGCACATCATTCATGTATGACACTCATCTGATGCTATTTTATAGCTAAAATTCCTTTTAATGGGTCCCAGGGACCCGGTGACTGCTGTTGCAGTATGTGCTATTTATCGTTTGTTAGAGTTTGGTAAACAGAGTAACCTGTCARAGAAAAATGCTGACTTTTGACCCTTTGTTTTCCAAGCCTTTAAATGGCTATTTACYTTTAGTCATGMGGAAACAGTTGGCCCTCCATTCYGAGAGCAAGYTTTCTTCCTAAATGTATTTAGGGTYCCCATCCTCCGTCCATCCTAAGGCTTTAATGATAGAGTGGCTTTTGCTTTTGGGCATCAAACTATTACTTGAAATAATAGCATCCTTCTGTGATACTTGGTGATAAAGGTATACTTAAAATCAAGAAAGATATTGTAGCGTGTAAAACCAAARTCACCCCGTCTGATGTGCCACCTCTTGCCTGTTTGTGTTTCCTTGTTTCGGAAAGGTGGCTTTCTGGTGACTCAGAGAATGCTGGACATGTTCAAGCGACCCACGGACCCTCCAGAATACAATTACCTGTATCTGCTCCCTGGTGGCACCTTTGTGGGTGGCTACTTAGCTGCTCTCTATGGAGGTTATAACATCGAAGAAGTAAGAGACCTTTGAAAGTTTTCACTTCTGCTGGTGTGTCTCTCTCCCTTTGAGAATTGATGTCGCGAGCATAATTCAAAGTATAGAGAATATGTGACCCTGAAGGCAAATACAGTGGGGACCCTGTTCGGAACAGACCACCCCATAAGGATGAGGAGCTGATGTGGRCYTATTTGTTAATTTTTRAGTTTTTCACATGCAGAAAGAGCATTAGTACCYTCCTTGTGTGCCTGGCTGRATTGTTGTAAGGATACAATAGAGTAACCAGTTATCAATTTGAAAATGTTTATACTTCCCTTCTCTACAAATATATAACAATCACTGTTCGTTAACAAAAGACATTATGCAATATACTTATGGCAATATAGAATTTAACATTTTTATGTTGTAGCGCAGTGGTTCTCAACCTTCCTAATGCTGTGACCCTCTAATACTGTTCCTCATTTTGTGGTGACCCCCCACCACAAAATTATTCTCATTACTACTTCATAACTGTAGTTTTGCTACTATTATGGATAATAATGTAAATATCTCTGTTTTCTGATGGTCTTAGTGACCACAGTGGGTCATTTGATCCCAAAGGGGTTGCGACCATAGGTTGAAAACCACTGTTGGAAGGGGTAGGGACATAGGCCAGTTGGTAGAAGCACTTGCTCTACAAGCATGAGGTCATATATTGATCCACAAACCCCTGGGTGTGCTACTGTAATCCCAGCACTGGGGAGGCAGAGACCAGTAGATCCCTGGGGTCTGATGGCCAGGAGGAATGGCTTCCATGGTGGTCTCCAGGAAAGTGGAAAACACTGTTTCCAAGAACAAAGGAACGGCACCTGAGAAAGGATCCGGCGGTTGTCTTCTGACCTGCACACACAGTCTTATGCTGTGTGCTAAGAATCCTCAGATTGGAACTTAGAACGTTCCTAGGTGAAATAGAAAACAAGCTGAGGCTTTACTGTGAGTTACTTGGTTTTTTTTTTGTTGTTTTTGTTTTGATTTTTTTTTTTTGTTTTTGTTGTTGTTTTTCGAGACAGGGTTTCTCTGTATAGCCCTGGGTGTCCTGGAACTCACTCTGTAGACCAGGCTGGC
>BDUI01002175.1:130479-145479 GCA_002335545.1 Apodemus speciosus | reverse complement strand
TCTTCTCCTCCCAGTTCCAACCTCACCCCTGCCCCTAGCACCCATCCTTTTGTCYCTCATGGGACCAACCTGCCTTGACATATCAAATTGCACCAGGACTAAGAACATGCTATCCCACTGAGGGCAGACAGAGCAGCCCAGCCCTTTGGTAAAGGGATCCAAAGGCAGACAACAGAGACAGTCCCCATTTCAATTGTTAGGGGACCCTCATGAAGACCAAGCTAAACATGGGCTACATATGTGTGGGGGACCCAGACCAGCCCCTGCGTGCTCTTTGGTTGATGGCTCAGTCTCTGTGAGCCCCCATGGGCCCCGGTTAGTTGTCTCAGGACTTTTTGTGTTATCCTTGACCCCTCCAGCTCCTCCAATCCTTCTATCCACTCTTCCACAAGACTCACCAGCTCCATCTAATGTTTGGCTTTATGGGTCTTTTCATGTGTTTCCATCAGCTGCTGGATGAAACCTCTCAGGAGATAGTTGTACTAGGCTCCTGTCTGCAAGTATGGCAGAGTATCATTAAGAGTGTCGGGAGTTGGCTCTCTCCCATGGGCTGGGTCTCAGGTTGGGNTAGACTGAGTGATTTGCCAGCATATATGTATGTACAACATGCATGCCTGGTGTCCATAGCAGTCAGAACAGGGCATCAAATCCAGTCACATCAGAGTTATAGATGACTGTGAATCACTATGTGGGTGCTGGGACCTGAACCTGGGACCTCTGCAAGACCTTAAGCCATAGCCTCAGATTCTATTAAAATATTTTAATCTTGAAACTTTCTCAAGATTATATCTTTTGGTATGATTATGTTTTTCAAATTAATATGCTTGCATTGATTTTACAATTGCATTTCTAGGAGACACCTCATTTGTCATGATCCACACTACATGTGATGCTTGCTAATAATTTTTTATACTTACTGTATGAGGATAGTGTTTTTTTATTTATACTTTCTTTGGTATTGGTATTAGGATAATGGTATTAATTCTTCCTTAAATATTTGCTAAGGAATTCACTACCGAAAATTTCTGGATCCAGAATGTTCCTTCTAGAAAGTTTGTTTGTTTGTTTGTTGTTTATTCACAGCCCCTGGTTATCCCCATCACAACCCCCTCCCTCTTCTCCTCCCAGTTCCAACCTCACCCCTGCCCCTAGCACCCATCCTTTTGTCYCTCATGGGACCAACCTGCCTTGACATATCAAATTGCACCAGGACTAAGAACATGCTATCCCACTGAGGGCAGACAGAGCAGCCCAGCCCTTTGGTAAAGGGATCCAAAGGCAGACAACAGAGACAGTCCCCATTTCAATTGTTAGGGGACCCTCATGAAGACCAAGCTAAACATGGGCTACATATGTGTGGGGGACCCAGACCAGCCCCTGCGTGCTCTTTGGTTGATGGCTCAGTCTCTGTGAGCCCCCATGGGCCCCGGTTAGTTGTCTCAGGACTTTTTGTGTTATCCTTGACCCCTCCAGCTCCTCCAATCCTTCTATCCACTCTTCCACAAGACTCACCAGCTCCATCTAATGTTTGGCTTTATGGGTCTTTTCATGTGTTTCCATCAGCTGCTGGATGAAACCTCTCAGGAGATAGTTGTACTAGGCTCCTGTCTGCAAGTATGGCAGAGTATCATTAAGAGTGTCGGGAGTTGGCTCTCTCCCATGGGCTGGGTCTCAGGTTGGGYCAGTCATTGGTTGGTCATTCCCCTAATCTCTGCTCCATCTTTATCCCTGAACATCTTGTGGRCAGGRTAACTTTTGGATGGGAGGTTTTGGGGGTGGCTTGGTGTACCCCTACCTCCACTGGAAGTTCCACCTGGCAACAGGGGGTGACCACTTCAGGCTCCATAGTCCATGTTAGGAGTCTCAGCTAGGGTCACCCCCATAGATTCTGGGGGCCTCCCTGTTCCAGGTCTCTAGCTTGTCCCAGAGATGCACCCCCACCAATTTCCATTTTCTCCCCTAAGTCTTCTCCCCAACCTTTGCTTTCCCTATACCTGATTCTCTATCTCCTTTCCCCTCCCCACCCCCTCTCTCACACAGTTCCCTCCCTCCATCCACCTCCAATGTCTACTTTATTTCCCCTTCTGGGTGAGATTCAAGCATCCTCCCTTGAGCCTTCCTTGTTACTTGGCTTCTTTGAGTTTGTGGACGGTTACATAGTTATCCTGGACTTTATGGCTACTGTCCTCTTATAAATGAGCACATACCATGAGTGTCTTTCTGGGTCTGGATTACTTCATTCAAAACAATATTTTCTAGTTCCATCCATTTGCCTGCGAATTTAATGATGTCATTGATTTGTAAATAGCTGAGTAGTATTCTGTTGTGTAGATGTACCACATTTTCTTTATCCATCCTTCAGTTGAGGAATACCTAGATTATTTTCAGCTTCTGGCTATTATAAATAAACCTGTKATAAATATAGTTGAGCTAGTGTCCTTGTGGAACATCTYTTGTGTGTATGTGTGGGCTTGATATAGCCAGATCTTAGGTAGAACTATTTCTAATCTTCTGAGAAAATGCTAAGTTGATTTCCAAAGTGGTTGTACAAGTTTGTACTCTGTGATGGTTTGAATAAGCTTGGGTCATAGGAAGTGGTATTATTAGGCAGTATGGCCTTCTTGGAGGAAGTGTGTCATAAGAGTTTGGAGGTCTCCTATGCTGAGGTTGCACCGATTTCAGAAAAGAGCTTCCTCCTAGCTGCCTGAGGAGCCAGTCTTCTCTTGGTTGCCTTTGGATCAAGATGTGGAACCTTCAGCTCCCTCTCCAGCACCATGTCTGCCTGGATGCTGCCACACTTCCCACCTTGATGATAATGGACTGAACAGCTGAGCCTGTACACCAGCCGCAATTAAATGTTCTTTATAAGTGTTGCCTTGGTCATGGTGTCTCTTCACAGCTATGGGAACCCTAAGACACACTTCCACGAACAATGGAGGAATTTTCCCTTGCTCCACATCCTCACCAGCGTGTGCTGTTCCTTAAGTTTCTTATCTTAGCCATTCTAACAGATGTAAGATGGAATCTCAGAGTCATTTTGATTCACATTTTCTTGATGACTAAGAACATTGAACATTAAACATTTAAGTGCTCTTGACCATTGGAGATTCCTCTGTTGAGAATTCTGTTTAGCTTTGTAGTGTATTTTTAAAATTGGGTTATTTGGTTTGCTGCTGCCTAATTTCTTGAGTTCTTTATATATTTTGCATATTAGCCCTCTGTTGGATCTAGGGGTGTTGGTGATCTTTTCCAACTTTGTAGGCTGCTGTTTTGTCCTATCGATGGTGTCCTTTTCCTTTACATAAGCCTTTCAGTTTCATGAGGTCCCATTTATTAATTGTTGATCTTATTGCCTGAGATTTTGGTGTTCTGTTCAGGAAGTTGTCTCCTATAGCAATTCAAGGCTATTCTCCAAATTCTGTTCTATTAGACTTAGAGGTTCTGGTTTTATGTTAAGGTCTTTGATCCACTTGGACTTGACTTTTGTGCAAGGTGATAGATATGGGTCTATTTGCTTTCTTCTGCGTGAATACATCCAGTTAGACCAGCACCATAGGTTGAAGGTGCTTTTTTCTCCATTATATGGCTTTTTTGTTAAAACATAAGTGTCCATAGATGTATGGGTTTATTTCTGTGTCTTCAGTTTTATTCCATTGATCAACCTATCTGTTTTTATAACAATATCATGAAGTTTTTATTACTACTGCTCTATAGTACAGCTTGAGATTATGGATGGTGATCTTAAATGTTCTTTTATTGTACAGTATTGTTTTGACTATCCTGAGTTTTTTATTGTTCCATATAAAGTTGAGAATTGCTCTTTCAAGGTCTGCAAAGAATTGTATCAGAATTTTGGCGGGAATTGCACTGCATCTGTAGATTGCTTTTAGTAAGATGGCCACTTTTACTATGTTAATCTTACCTATCCATGAGCATGCAGATCTTTTCATCTTCCATAATTTCTTTCTTCAGAGATGTGAAGTTCTTGCCATGCAGGTATTTCACTTGCTTGATTAGAGTTACACCAAGATATTTTATATTATTTGTGGCTATTGTGAAGTGTATTGTTTAATATTTTTCTCAGCCCCCTTATTGTTTGTATAAAGGAGGGATACTAATTTTTGTTTGTTTCCAGCCACTTTATTGGAGGGGTTTATCAGCTGAAGGAGTTCTCTGGTAGAATTTTGGGAGTCACTGTGTCTACTATCATATCATCTATGAATAGCAATACTTTGACTTCTTCCTTCCCAAACTGTATCACCTTTAGTTGTCTTACTGCTGTAGCTAGAACTTTAAGTACTGTATTGAATAGGTATGAAGAGTATGGGCATCCTTGTCTTGTCTTTGATTTTAGTGGGATTGCTTTAAGTTTCTCTCCAATTATTTGATATTGATTATTGGCTTGCTGTTTATTGCCTTATTGTATTTAGGTATACATTGTATATCCCTGATCTCTCCAGGACTTTCAACATGAAGGGGTGTTGGATTTTTGTCAAAGGCTTTTTCAGCATTTCTTTCAGTTTGTTTATATGGTTGATTACATTAATGGATTTTTGTATATTGAATCATCCCTGCATCCCTGGGATCCATGGTAGATGATGATTTGATGTGTTTCTTGATTTGGTTTGCAAGTATTTTATTGTATATTTTTGCATCATTGTTCATAAAAGAAATTGGTCTAAAATTCTCTTTCATTGTTGAGTTCTTGCATGGTTTAGGTATCATGGTGATGGTAGCCTCATAGAATAAAGTTGGCAATGTTCCTTCTGTTTCTTTTTTAGGGAGTATTGGTATTAGCTCTTCTTTGAAAGTCTGGTAGAATTATGTACTAAAAGCATCTGGCCCTGGGCTTTTTGGGTTGGGAGACTTTTAATGACTGATTCTACTTCTTTAAGGGTTACGAGAATACTTAAGTTGTTTACCTGATCTTGATTTAACTTTGGTAAATGGTATCTATCAAGAAAACCTCCCATTTCATTTAGATTTTTCAATTTTGTGGAGTATAGGCTTTTGAAGTAAGACCTAATGATTCTTTGAATTTCCTCAGTTTCCATTGTTAAATCTTCCTTTTAATTTCTGATTTTGTTAATTTGGGCACTGTCTCTCTGCCTTTTAGGCAGAGGGTTTATCTATCTTGTTGATTTTCTCAAAAACAAAAACAAAAACAGTTCTTGGTTTCATTGATTCTTTGAATTGTTCTCTTTGTTTCTAATTTCAGCCCTGAGTTTATTTCCTGATATCTACTCATCTTGGGTGTGTTTGCTTCTTTTTGTTCTATAGCTTTCAGATGTACTATTAAGTTCCTAGTATGAGATCTCTCCAATTCCTTTATGAAGGAACTTAGTGCTATGAAATTTCCTCTTAGTACTGCTTTTACTGTGTCCCATATGTTTGTGTATGTTGTGCCTTCATTTTCATTGAATTTTAGAAAATTTTTAATATCTCTCTTTATTTCTTCCCTGACCCAGTAGTAATTGAGCAGAGAATTGTTCAATTTCCTTGAATTTGTATGTTTTTTGTTGTCCTTGTTGTTGTTCAAGTCCAGCTTTAATCCATGGTGGTGTGACAAGCGATTATTTCAATTTTCTTGTATCTTTTAAGGCTTGCTTTGTGACCAACTATATGGTCAATTTTTGATAAGGTTCTGTGAGGTGTGGATAACAAGGTGTATTCTTTTGTGTTTAGATGAAATGTTCTGTAGATACCTGTTAGGTCCATTTGACTCATGATGTCTGCTTGTTTCATTATTTCTMTTTTTAGTTTCTGTCTTGATGACCTATCCATTGGTGAGAGTGGGGTGTTGAAGTCTCTTATTTATTAATGTGTGGGGTTCATTGTGTGATTTTTAGCTTTAGTAATCTTTCTTTTATGAATATAAGTGCCCTTGCATTTGGGGCATACACGTTCAGAATTGAGATGTCCTCTTGGTGGGTTTTTCCTTTGATTAGTATGAAGTATTCTTCCCATCTCTTTTGATTACTTTTGGTTGAAATTCTATTTTTTTAAGATATTAGAATGGCTACTCCAGCTTCCTTCTTGGTTCTGTTTGCTTATAAAACATTTTTACAGCCCTTTGCTCTGAGGTAATTCCTATATTTGTTGCTAAGGTGTGTTTCTTGTATGCAGCAGAATGATGGATCCTGTTTTCACATTCATTCTGTGTTTTTTTTTAAATTAGGTAATTGAGTCTATTGATATTGAGAGATATTGACCAATGGTTACAATCATTATTAATCCTGTTGATAATGGTAGTGTGTGTGTCCTGGTGTAGAGTTACTTATTTCCTGTGTTTTCTTGGGTGCACTTAACCTCCTTTGGTTAGAGTTTTCCTTCTAGTATCCTCTGTAGGACTGGATCTGTGGGTAGATAGTTTAAATTTGATTTTGTCATAGAATATCTTGGTTTCTCCATCTATGCTGATTAAAAGTTTTGCTGGGGATAGCAGTCTGGACTAACATCTGCCCAGGACCTTCTAGTTTTTAGAGTCTCTGTTGAGAAGTCAAGTATAATTCTCATAGGTCTGCATTTATATGTTACTTAGCCTTTATTCCTTGCAGTTTTTAGTATTTATTCTTTCATTGTTTTGTAAATTTGTTGTTTTGATTATTATGTGGCAGGTGGATTTTCTTTTTGGTTAAACCTACTTGGTGTTTTGTAAGATTCTTGTGTGTTTATAGGCATGTATTTCTTTAGGTTAGGGAAATTTTATTCTATGATTTTGTTTAAAATATTTTCTGGGTCTTAGAACTGGGAGTCTTCTCCTTCTTCTGTTTCTATTATTCTTAGGTTTGGTCTTTTCAGTGTCCCAGATTTCTTGGATGTTTTGTGTCAGGAACTTTGTAGATTTAGTATTTTCTCTGACTAATGTATCAATTTCTTCTATGGCATCTTCTATATATGAGATCCTCTCATCTGTCTCTTGTATTCTGTTGGTGATGTTTACATCTGTAGTTCCTGTTCGCTTCCCTAGGTTTTCCATCTCCAGGATTCACTTCGTTTTTGTTTTCTTTATTGCATCTATTTCCATTTTCAGATATTGAACTGTTTTATTCATTTTATTCATTTGTTTGATTGTATTTTCCTGTATTTGTTTAAGGTGTTTTTATTTCCTCTTTAAAGACCTCTATCATCTTTATAAGACTGGACTTAAGGTCATCTTCTTGTGCTGGCTGTGTTAGGATATCCAGGATATGTGGTAGGGTAGCTGGGCTCTGATGGTGCCCTGCCTCTTGTTGATTGTGTTCTTAAGCTGGCCTTTAGCCATCTGTTTGCCCCTAGTGTTAGCTGGATGTTTCTGATGCAGGCAGGACTGCCTGAAGAATCAGGGAGAATTGTGCACCTGACAATGGAGCTCAGGGAATACCATGCTGTTCACTTCTGCTGGCTGTGTTCCAGGAGGACCTGAGTATTCCTGAGCATTCCTGAGCCCCCGCATGCCTCCCCAGGGAAGGCAGGCACAGCCATGGGCCTGAGAATGGATCTCAGGGGACAGCATTCAGCTCACCTTTGCTGCTATAAAGATTTTAAATAGCAAATCAGTGTTTAATATAGCATTGCTTAGGTATTTTTCTTATTTTTTCCAAATTTGGAAATTTTTGCTTTTTAAAGGATGTATATAGTTTACCCCCACATAATCAATATATTGGTTTAAAATTGTTCCCTTAAAATTTTTTAAATTAGATTTATACATTTTGTGTGTTTTCCATACATGTCTGTATGTGTGCCACATGAATGCTTGCTGTCCTAAGAGGTTAGCAGAGGGCATCAGATCCCCCGGAGCTGGAGTTAGGATGGTTGTAAACACTGTGTGGGTGCTGGGAATCAATCCCGCAAGAGCAACTAGTGTTCTGAACCACTGAGCCATCTCTCCAGCCCTAAAGCAGTTAACATTTTTTTATTTGATGTCTGTAAGATCTATAGGAATAGCTCTCCTCTCACCTCTGATATTAATAATTACTATATCTCACCCCCTTTGATCCTAATAGGTCTAGACTTCATTAATCTCTTCATTAATTAGACTTTAAGATAACTTATTTTAAACTTTACATCCTCCCTTAAATAAGCATCTTGATATAAATTTCCATTAAGATTGTTATATTTTTCTTTGCTTCATGTGTTATTTTAATGAGTCTTGATTGATTCCAGATATGTGGGACTTTTTTTTTTTTTTTGGTTTTTCGAGACAGGGTTTCTCTGTGTAGTCCTGGCTATCCTGGAACTCACTCTGTAGACCTGGCTGGCCTCGAACTCAGAAATCAGCCTGCCTCTGCCTCCCAAGTGCTGGGATTACAGGCGTGCGCCACCACGCCCGGTGGGACTTTTCTGTTACTGATTTCTAGTAGAATTTCATTTTGCTCCAAAACACATTCTCCTTAATTCCATCTTTATCCAAAATTTACTGACACATATTTAATAATGTAGTATTAAGTCTTAATATGTGAACATTCTACCTGTCCTCAAAAAGATTGAATTTTCCAGTTATGAAAGTATTCCAAAAATATTATTTAGGTTAATTTTATTAATCATATCTATAAGAGTTTACTTAGCTCCGATCCTACTGATTACTGAGAAACGTTAAAATCTTCATTATTCTGGATTTATTTGGGCTTGCTTTCTGATGGTACTCCTGCTTATATTTTGAAGCTTCCGGGTAGGTAGCATGCAGTCCTTTATAACTGCTTGGTCCTCCTAGTGTATTTTCACTCTTTGTCATCACAAAATGTCTCTTCCCCTGCTAATGCTCCTTCTCTTCAAGTCAATATTGTTATATACTTACTCTACACTTTTTTTTTAGGTTTATTTACTTATTACATGTAAGCACACTGTAACTCTCTTCAGACACACCAGAAGAGGGCATCAGATCCTATTACAGATGGTTGTGAGCCACCATGTGGTTGCTGGAATTTGAACTCAGGACCTCTGGAAAAGCAGTCGGTGCTCTTAACTGCTAAGCCATCTCTCCAGCCCCTACTCTACACTCTGTGCTTTTGCTCTTCACGGCGTATCTTTTTCCACTTCTTGCTCTCAGTTATTGGTGCATTTGAACTTATATTATGAAGATGTGATTCTTGTAGAGAACACATAGCTAAGTCATGCTTTTTAATACTGTCTGACAATTTCCACCCTTTAATTGGGGTTTTTAGTTAATGTTCATTTAATTTGATTATTTGTAAGGTTGGTTTAGTTATACGTTTGTTTTGCTATTTTTTGGGGGGGGGGGCTTGCTTAACTCACTTTTTCTTCCTTCCTTGCCTCCTTTTGGATTTTTAAAAACTATTTTGTAAATATGTTTAGTTCTCTAGTGGCTATTTAGCTGTCTGGCCTTGCATTATATTGTGTTGTGATGGTGTGTGTGGTATCTGTATATGTAGGCAAATACAGGCATGAACACATGAGTTCAATATTATGTGCCTTTCTCAATCTCTCTCCATCTTTTTTTTTTTTTTAATCCTGACAGAGTCTCTCATTGAACTAGGTTAGGTGTTCACTGATTGGTTAGACTGACTCTCATTGAACTAGGTTAGGTGCTCACTGATTGGTTAGACTGACTCTCATTGAACTGGTTAGGTGCTCGCTGATTGGTTAGACTGTCTGGCCAGCAAGCCCCAGAGGCTCTCCTGTCCTACAAGTGCTAGGATTACAAGCATATTTGCATGGGTGCTAGGAACTGAAACTCGGCACTTTGCTCACTGAACTATCTCCCCAGTCACCTCACCTTATTTTTTTAATAGTTGCTTTAAGGATCTAATATACATCATATAACTATCTCTGAATTTATCTTGTATTAGCTCACATAAAAGACAGGAATCTTATTCATTTTATTATCTCCTCTAAATTTTATCAAATTTCTATCATATTTATAACTATTTGTTATAACCCACAATAAAGAGTTATGAGTCCCATTATATAATGCTATCATTTTTCAAGACATTAAGTAAAAAGCAAAAGTATATAGTCTTACATTTATCCAATATTTATTGCTTTCTTTATTCTGTATTTTTCCATTGAATCCAAGTTATCCTGTAGTACAAGTTCCCTCCAACTTGTAGAATTCCATTTAGTTATTCGTGGAGCACAAATCTGCTGGTGGCACATGCTCTCAGCTCTTGTTCATCTGAAAATGCCCATTTTATATTCTTCAATGAAAGACAATTAATTTTGCTGCACATAGATTTCTGCCCTTTGTGTTGTATCAGATCAGGCCTTTCCAGCGCTGGCCGATCACGGGCTGCAGTTTCCTCATGAAGGTGTCCGACTGGAATGAGATAGCTCTCCACTGCTGAGGTCATCTCAGAAGAGACTGACCACTGAAGGCTCTCAGCTAACAGCACCTCCCACTGCTGGGACAGTTCTTCCTGGAGAGCTTTACCTGGGTGTATGTCACAGTATTCTGTTGATGAGAAACCTACCATTATTTACAGAGCCTTCTGTGTGGCATGTATAGGGTTTAATATACTATCCCCCAACCAGCATGCCTTCTTAGCTTTGCTTTAGATATCACTGTGCACTTGAAGTACACATGTCTTAGCATTTGTTCTGTGTTGCTCATTAATCTATGATCTCCTAAGTTTGCTTGGGAGAGTCTGATGCTATTACTCAAATGTTTTTCCTTCSCAATTCATTTCTCTCTTTCTGGGCAGTCCAATTACATACTTTGTGTTTCGTATTGCATATTACCATTTTCTGAGGATTTTTCATATTTATTTTTTCCTCTTTCCTTGAATGTAAATAATTCCCAATATATTTTTATATTATGTTCATGTGCTCTATAATCCAGTAAAATTTTCATTTTGCTTAGAGTATTTTCATGCACATTTTTGCTCTTTTTATTTTACTGCAACTTATTTCCGCATATTATATTTTCCAATATTTTTTTTAAAAAAAAACTAGACCTATAATGATTAGAGTCTCTGTTGCTAAGTATTATCTGATGTTTGGTGCCCATTATTTCTGTTTTTGTTGTCCCATGAGTCCGTTTTACTGTTTCTTTGCACGATTGGATTGACCGCTTTCTTATTATAGACTTCATAAATGGCTTCGTATAGAGAGTTTGGATCTGCCATATTGCTTAGCTTTAACATGGTTAAACTCAACTCCTGAGAAGGTCCCCCCCCACCCCCTATTTTTGAACAATAGTTGAAATCTCCGATTAATTTGTTCACTTTCTTCGGTTTTTCTGATGCTTCCTATTACAAATGCAGACGGGAATGTGAGTGTTTAAATGTGTAATTTAGAACTCTTTACCTGCTATGCTGTTCCTGCTTTTAGGACTCCTATCTCCCCAGCTGCTCCTCAGTCCTCAATACTGTACTCACACAAGGCAATCCACTGTGCCGGGGACATCATGCTGAGCTGCTAGTAGGTATCTATGGTCACGGAGTCAAGCCCAGAAGTCACACTGATGGAGCACTAGTCTTTCAAAAGCATGCTCCTCTTTAGACTTTGCTTACTCACGATTTCTTTCTGGAGTCTTCAAATTGTCTATGTTTTATATTTTGAGATGTTATAATTGTTACCTGTAGAACCAATTAATTTATCCTACATATACTATAAGCTAAATTTCCTAAGATTACTGTTGTGCCACTAGACTCTCACCTCGCCCCAAACATCTGTCAGTTAATAGTAAAAGCCTTCTCTTGCTACATATGAATGCTAATTAGTCTGTGAGTTATAACTCATTATCATACATCAAAGACATGAGTAGGAAGAGCCATATATCAAGAAAACAGAAATTACTGTGTAGTCTAAATATAAAGGGTATGGATACGAAGACGTGATCACTGCCCCCACAGAGGAAAAACAGACACACAAAGCAACTATCTGAAAACCTACCACCAACCCCCAACCTGAAGCACTCTACCAGATGATTCTCAAAACCCATCTAGAAGATTCCAGGAGCCTTGCAACCATTCATATTCTGACTCCAGCTGATCGAAGAATGAGTCTTCTATCACAGATGGACTCAGGGGTTCCTTCTGTGGACAGACTACACAGCACTGGCACAAGGTAGCAAAACGGACCTCAGTAAGTAGTCATGGATTTTCCTCTTCGGAGTAAATGAGAACTGAGAGGAGGTTTGTGGTTATGCTGGGTAGACAAGAGGTGATCCAGCACAAATGTCCCAAAGTAATTGAAGGGTAATGAAGAGAGGAAAGCTAGAGAGCTTCAAGAAGGCTATCCAAAACACTAAATGAAAAGGACTCAGGAACAATCACTTTCCATATTTATTATTTTCATATGACCCTTGAAACTGAAGCATAACCTGGTGAGTGGGAGAGAAGCTGCCAAACCCAGTTTCTGTCCAAGCTGTAGCTCCCGTGAGAACATCCATTCATTTTCAATGGGGTTTCCTCCTATCTATTTCACACTGAATAAATATTCGTTGGTTTTGTTACAGAGATATTGATGTTATACCAGGGAGTGAGTGTTCGCTGATGGTATATGATGTAGAGACCACGCACTTATTGTTCCTTTCCCAAAACCTCTGACAGTCTTCAGCCCACATATTCTTCCAGAATTTTCACACATCATCAGTTAGTGAGGTTTCTTCCTCTCCTTCTTGAAGCTAAGAGTGACATTTAATGACTCCTTGATGAATAAAAACAGAAGTGACAGTATTTGACTTCCAAGGCTGAGTTATGGCAGGTCCTACAGATTCTGCCTATCTTCTTCCAAGCTGCTTGCCTTAGGAGCCTAGCCATCAAGTTGTGAGGAATTTGGACTCTACTAATGTCATGTGGAGATGTTCAAATCCAGACCCTGCTAAGGTCTCAACTATCATCTAGTGTCAACCATCTGACACATCAGAGGATATAACTCATAACTCATATCATGTAACTCAGGGGACATTCCCCTTGGTTTTCTCATGTCCCATATGTTGGCCCAGTGGAGTAAAAAGAGACCAGTTTGATCCAAGGATCTCTAACTTAACAAGAGAATGTTTGGGTTTTAAAGCCACTGCTACATTTGGGGATAACCATTATATAGTCATAGTAACAAGAATACCATCATAGTACCTTGTTTAGATGTGAAAGTTCCAAATTCAAAACCCAACCAAGGTTGCAGATACAATATAGGTGCAATAATCTTGTGTTTTAATACATGGTTTTGGTGAAATCAGAGATCCTTTGAGGGTAAGAAGTAAGTCTGTCCATGCTGACACTCTCAGGAACAGCATCTAAGATCTGTTAGGTCCTAAAGACATGGCTGTTAATGTTCCATGAATGAAAAGACAAATACGTTTCTAAGCAGGTCATTATTTAGAAAGTTTTTAGAGGTAGTTGACTATACTTTTACTCAACAAAATTTGCTGCCTAGAAATAATTTTGGATGTCTTGTTATAATTATTTTCAGTTTACGAGCTACAAAACTCATTAATTTTTCTCTCTTGCTCTTATAAAAATGTGTCATAATTACATGTATTACCTATCAAACTGCACCCTAAATCATCCTTCACTGATTTCAAAACTCAGTGTATCTTTAAGGATGAAGATTCACTTTTCCATTACTGAGGATAACCAAATTAATTTAACAGAAGGAAATTTCAAAACAAGAGATTCCTGTGTATTTAAACAATACAGTCTTCAAAAGCAATGGAATGCAATGGTTCAGACACCTTTAGCATCCATGGTAATATCTCTGAACAAGGAAAGTTCTTACAAAATTTAGAGTCTATGTTCTCATTCTGCAGGACAAAAATGTAAGTTTATTTTTCTCGTAACCATACCTCATGTCACACATACATTTAACTATATGAAGAGAAAGAAAAGAGAGCTCCCTAATGTCATAAAGGCATGAGCAGATAATACCCATTTTTTTTTTAGTGTTCCTACTGGGAATAAGTATTTTCATTCTTCCCAGGGAACACTATAAAGAAGGGATGGATGAGGCACTAGCTTTATGCCTTCACTGTCCAACATTTGTTTGTTTGATCAGAATTTAATAGGTCCTTGCCACCTTGGCCTCCTCTAGCCTCATGTCATGTCAACTCCATAAAGCTGAGTTGCATATAGAAGAATCTCAGTATAACTCAAGCTCAGAGGACATATCCGTGTGGCAGCAGAGTCCTTGAACAAACATAAATTCTAACACAGCCGACAAATTCAAGTGGGGACAACTCTGACAGCCATGACAAAACTTTACTTCTCTTCCTATATATGTCTCAGCGCCCAGTGGGAGCTCTACCCGACATCCCTTCCTTCCTGCTCTCCATAATTGTCCTCATCCATGTCTCTTCCACACATCCACTGTGTGCACAAACACACATCGCCATGTTCTGCTTTCTACCTCAGTTCATACACAGAATCTAGTCTTCCCTTGTGGGTGTCATCTCGACACCTCTTCTTGATCAACTAGCCTGGCCTGGGATCCATTCATCTATTTACTTCTTTAACTTGGTTCTATAATGGAATTTTCTCTCTCTCAAGGCAAAGGGAGAAGAAGCTATGAGTCACAAGCATTGTCATTCCAACATCCTCCATGTGGAGTTTTGGGTTTGCTCAAGTGGTAGTAGAATATAGGTTACCTCATTATAAATGTATACAGTTGGAACATTGAAGTATACAAGACCCGGCTAAAGATTCGGACGAATAGGTCAGGGGATATACATTTATATTTATGTATGATTTCAGCTCTGCTGAGGTCTGGATACGGTTTGGTAATGATTTAAATGTATGAGTAGTGTGAGGCAGAGCTACCCCACTCCTGAGGTCACCCTGATTTTACCTGATATCTCAACATCACATTTTAGACCAAGGTAGGAGTTTAGAGCCTTAGAAACGGCCAAGGGCCTGGCAGTCGGGCAGAGTCAAGTACCAAGTACCCTCTCATACCTGCCCATCTTGGCTCACCTCTGCACTTGGAGTGTGCTCATTGGGTTTTCTCCTTAGATATCTGCTAGCCCTAGTAAGAGGCTTAGCAAGCAAGGTTAGTATCCTAAGAATGGAAATTCTTAGGTATAGACTGCATAGAGAAACACACACACACACACACACACACACA